>LOJH01020654.1:5596-20658 GCA_001685095.1 Ellobius talpinus
CACACACACACACACACACACACACACAATGAAAAATAAGCTACATCTTTTTTGAAGGCATATTATAACCACACAGGAGGATGAAGTGGGTTGCAATGAAGAAACCTCATTCTGAAAGGACCCAAGGACAATTTAGTAGCCGTGGGAAGACGTAGTTATTGCACTGATTAAAAACAATGAACTGGCCTCCTCTCGTTTAAAACCAAATGATCCCAGTTTTCAGCAGCAGGAAGGTCAGAGAAGACAGCTCTAGAGAAATGGCAAATCCCTGGAGGTTGGGTCCCATCTATACCACCAACTTCCTATACTCACACCTTCCCCTAAGGGGAGACAGCCAGAGTAGGTAAAAAATCCTGAGGATGAGACAGCACACTCCTAAGCCAAGCCAACATTCCAGGGCCCAGGGCCCACCACATAGGATTATGGCAGAGACTGTCAGTCACCAGCAATATCACAAGAGGTATCATAAGGTTCACCTGGAATTGGTAATGCAAGTGACCCATGTAAGATATAAGCTTGAAGTCTGGGGTGTTGAGTGTGTTGAGAAAGGCCAGCCTAAGCATGTGTGTGGATACACATACACACTAGCACATATGACCGTCTCATACAGACCCAACACCAACAGAGTGACCCTGAACCCACGTCTGCCCCCTACCTTCAGTGAGTTCCAAGGCTAAATGATGGCAGGAGAATGGGGAAGACCCAGGGGTACCTGGAGCAGATAAATAGAAAGATCTGCTGGAACACCAAAGAGCAGGACCACTGCCAGGGCCCAGTGTAACATAGACAAGAAATGGGGACACTGGAGTGACATTGTAATTTGTTGCCACCCCTGCAATAAATAAGGAAAGGCCCCTGGTCTTTGGCACTTAGGGGAGAGCCACACAGCTAATGTTGTTTTCCACCTGCAAATTTCTGTTCAGATTTTGTTTGTCCGGTAGCGTCATTCTTTGCTTCTTAGTGTGTGTCACAGTTATGTGTTCTCTGGGGAGGACTAGGGTGCCCACCTGCCACATCAGCTGGTGGATAACTGGGGCCCATGCCCTCCACCAAGAGACTGTCTCTGAAGTGCCCTGAAGAAACCTGACCTACCTGCTTCCTATACTCCATCTCTGTGTGGATCAAAGAAGACAGCATGGGGACACACACACACAGAAGCCATTCTGTGCAAAGGCAGCTGCGGGCAGGGAGGACTCATCCTGGCCCTGGTTAGCATCACAAAGGGCTCAAAGCTCAGATCATTCACAGACCAGCTGTGGGACACATGCAAGCTACTTAGGTTTTCGGGCTTCTGATGAGTCCCAGTGGGCTGTTGTGAAGCTCCAATGAGATGCAAAGGTAAGATCTGAGCTTCCAGCGGATGCTGCAGATGTTAGACACCAACACCACTCCTGTGCCTGCCTGCAGGGTTTCCCACCCTCTGCCATCTCCAGTGACATCTACTTTCCATGTAATACACATCTCTAGTAGAGCAGGGCTTCCCACCTATTGCCTTTAGTAGCCAATAAAGTGCGCTAATGCATGCATAACAATATCACTCTTTGCTATTAGAGAGGATTGTTCCTAGCAGAGTCGCTTCTATTAACATTCTATCACTAATGTCTATGTGTTATTAGCCTATCTCTGAGACAGGCAGGCTCCTGAAGAGACAGACACCTTAGATGACACTTCTGTCCCTTCCCTCCCCTCTAAGATGAAGAACACCTATCAGGCACTAAACAACCGTTTGACGGTTGACCAGGGACAGGTAACTCTCCGGTGATGCACAGCTCTAGTCTGATTCCATCCAAACACAATTTGTTTCAGAGCCCTGGGTCAGCATATCTCAGCAGAAACAGTCATGTTTTTCATCCCTCCCAGAGATCTTGTTGCCAACCTTGGAATCACACAAAAAGGAAACTGTATTTTGGGATCAGAGGTCCCGCTGGATCCAAACAAGGACAGGAATCAGAAAACTGGCCTTCCTTCTAACAAACAGGCCATTTGAAAATCAGAGCAGCCACCCTGGGTTACTGATACCAAACCAGATGGCTCCGAGGTCATCAAAGCCAGGTCTGTGGGGTTGGAATAAATGGCTCAGTGTCGGGAAAGGAAGAGACGCTGGAGGGCTGTGTGTGAGGTTTATTAATAGCTTCCTTTCCACCTCCCTTCCTCTTCACTTTCTCATCTCAGGGTGACCTCCACAAGTCACACCATGAGAGAACATTTATTATTATTATAATTATAGTGATCATATTGGGATGTGTGCTCACAGATGCTTCGGAATGTGTGACATGCTACTTTTCCTGCGTTCCCAAGTCACAGTGTCTTGGAGCCAAAAATATTCTGCTATCAAATTACTCTCGGTTATTTCCTTAATTTGCCTCCTTTCTCCTTTTTCTGGGTAACTCTTTCCAAGTCTCCACAATGCAGCCAGTTCTACTCTTTGTCCCACCCTGACCCCTGCTTCCACCTCCTGTCCCTGACCCACTGTCTACTTCTCTCCACTTTCCCCCCCAAGCAAAATTAGAGAAGTTCCTAAGTTAAAATGTATGTCAAGCCTCCCTGGGACAAATGACACATTAATGACATGCACGTCTCCTTAAATAATTCAGACACCTAATAAGCTCGCTACTCAGCACTTTTGATGCCTTCCCAGAGGGACATCAGCGCAGCACTGTGGGGTGTGGCTGGCAGAGACTGGGAATGAAGAGGGACCTTGCCTACCATCTTCTCCGGTCAGTGTCACAGAGAGGCAAAAGCTGCTCCTGGAATGTGTCAGCAGTGGCAGGAGTTTCCCATGTGGGGAAAGGAGAGGGCCGAAGAGCAGACAGAAGGACCGACATCCAAGGGGCCAGTGGATCACTCAATGAGAAAGACGCCTTTGTTTGCAGGATAACAAGATGTCTTTAAGGACATCCACTGAGACTTCAGGGACTGGCAGCCTTCCCACTTCCTCCTCAGAGCTTTCCCGCATAAATAGCACCAGGTGGGGAAGATTTTTTCTTTTAAATTTTGTCAGTGTCAGAGACCAAACCCAGGTCCTTACACATGCTAAGCAAGTAGCGCTTTACAACTGAGCTACATCTTTTGAGCAATTTATTGGTTTAATTTTAATACAAGGGCTCAGTGGGTTGCCCCAGCAGACCTTGAACTCACTGTGTAGCCCAGGACAGACCTGAACTTGCCATCCTCCTGCCTCAACTTCTGATCTAGTTCATTTTCAACTTGCTTTTTTTTTTGGTTCTTTACAGATGTGTGCATGCCTCCCCTAAGAGCTTGGCTAGCAGCTGGGAGACCTTGCTTCCACCGTCTTGTTTCATGCCTGGCATTTCATGCCAAGCAGAGGCTCAAAGTATCATCACGTGACAATAACAGCAAGCACACTGGCTTTCTACAATTCCTATGACAAACCATTGCAACTCAAAGCCTGAAGACAATACAAGTTTATTTTCTTCCACCTCTGGATATCACAAGTCAGAAGAGTCTGATGGAGAAAGCTGAGATGGGGCCAGGAGGGCAGTGGAGCCCCCATGGGGACACCATTCTTCCCTTTCCCTCTCTTCTGGAGGCTGAAAGTACCCTTTGGCTAGAAGCCCCTTTGCTGAGTTTCTCAGGACAATGGCTTCCTATTTCTGACCTCATGTCCTTTTTTGCCCATGCCAACAGTGATTATACCACACCCACCCAGGCAACCCAGAATGATTGATAATTTCAACATTCTTAACTCAGTCATATCTGCAAGGGGACATTCACAGACTCCAGGCACTGGGACGCTGCTGTCTCGGGATAGTTATTTCATTCTGCACACACAACAGTCCGAACTCTGAGAGAGAGAGGTCACTGTGAAGCTAATGAAAAGACACTGCAAGCTCATTTACCACGATGCCTGGTATCTGAGTGGCTGCTGAGTTAGGACAGTTATACCAAACACAGAAGCGCATCTGACATGAACACTTACTACAGACGAGGAGCGGGCAGGAGTGTTGACATACGCAATCTCGTCACATGCTCACTGCAAACCTCGAGTGAATGGGACTGTCCCACTTTTCAGGGCAAGACAACACATACTAGACTCGGCCAAGGTCACACAGATGACAAATGGCAGAGCTGAGATTAAAATCCAGATTTATTTGAACAGGTAAATAAGAACTGTTCAGGCACCACCGCTACTGAATCCACTGCTCACTAAGACCGGCTTGCTGTCAGAATCTCCAGAGACAAGAAGCCAAGTAGATTTGCAAGCCAGCCTTGAAAGAGCTCATTCAACACTCTCAGGCTGGTCCAGGGAATACTGGTGGGGCTTGTGGTTTGGGTTTTTTTATGTGTGTGGGGGGTTCATGTGTATATTTATGTTTGCATGTGTGTAGGTATGCATGTGTATGCAGAAATACATGCCTTCATGTATGCACACACACATATACACATGTGATGGCCAGAAGCCAACACAGATGTCTTCCTAGATCACTCTCTGTCTTTGGATTCTCTCACTTGACCCCAGAGCTTACACTTCAGCTCCCCCTGGGGATATGCAATTCCCACCTCCTAGACTTACAGATAGATTGTCATAGCTGCAGTGCACTGACATAGGTGCTAGAAGCCAAATTGCAATTCCTGCGCTCACGTGGCAAGTGCCTTACCCACTGACCTGGGCATGGGGAAAGCCCAAGGAAGCCATTTCACCCAGTTTCTTCCGCTCACCCTAAGAGTTTGCCTACCTCCCCTCTCCTCCCCCACCCGTTTTTATTTAAGGAAGAAATTACACAGCTCTGCAAGGCTTCTTCATGAGGCCTTACTCATCTTCTCCCTGATGGAGAATGAGTCAGGTGTTTGTATTTTTATTAAGAGGAAGATGGCACAGTAAGGTCCCTCTGCATCCTGAAATATAAGATTGCTATAGTTTTCTCCTGATCTAGGTTCTTAGGGAATTTCTGCTTCAGTGGCCTTAGATACCCAAGAAAGGGTCATGGGTGGTTCTCAGAAACCATCTGGATTTGGGATTGTCCTTCCAAAAAGGCACAAAGTCAACCTTCATTGCAAACCATATTTGATGTCATTTTTTGACAAAGCTGTCCTACACAGGGCAGATGCTTAATTCCATTTTAAATTAACTGTATTTCACAAGCAAAGTGTGACCTGGGTGGGGGGAAACATTAAAAAAAAACTATGGTAGTTTGAATAGGAGTGAACCCACAGGTTCGTGTATTTGAATGCCTGGTCATTAGGGAGTGGCACTACTTGGCAGGGATTAGGAACTGGGACCATGTTAAATAGGTGTGGCCTTGTTAGAGGAAGTGTGCCACTGGTGGTGGATTTTGAGGTTTAAGGTATCCCTCTTTTCCTGCTCCCTGCCAATTCACATGTAGAATTCTCAGTTCCTTCTCCAGCACCATGTCTGCCTACAGGCCACAATGCTTCCTGCCATGATGATAATGGACTCTGAGACTGTAAGTCAGCCCAATTAAATGTTTTCCTTTATAAAAGTTGCTGTGGTCATGGTGTCTCTTCATAGCAATAGAAAACTGACTAAGGCAAAACCCAACAACAAAAATGCCCAAATATTATTAAGGTTAAACATAAATATCTTGTCTCATATTCAAAAGGCAAAGGAAATTGACTTGCAGATAAGGACTCCTGCCAAGACCCACTGCCCTTGCAATGTCTGGCAACACCGGAGCTAGCTAGCCTAGCAGAAGGAACTCAAAATACAAAAATACACAGAAGGCTCCCTGGCTCTTGACAGTGCTAGAGAACCAGACCACTGCCTAGGGGAGGCCTTCAGTAACTACCCAGGGCTCCTTTCCTACAGGAAGCCTGCTCAGGACACCGTCAACTCCACACACCTCTTTCACACACCTTCTGGTACCCAAGCAGACCCTCTCACCCTTGCCTTCTCTACCCAGCGCCCATACACAGTCCCAATGAACTAAGCCCCTCAAACCCTTTGCCAAGATCACTTCCCTCCACATCTCACTCCTCACTCTACTGGAGTCTTTCAGACACAAGTTCTGGTCTCACTCACATCACAACTGTACCTCACACGTTAGCTTAATGACAACAAAGAAACAAAGGAAGGGTAGAGGGACAGGGTCTGTCCTTTCCTTTCCAAAGCTAACCTCTGCGTGTACCTGCCTGCTGTCAGAATAAGCCCTCTGCGTCCCGGCAAATCAATCCCTCACTTCAGGGATGGTTTCTTCTACCAATTGATGTGTAGCTCCCATGGTGCTACTCCAGCACCAGAAACAAGAATTCCAGTGATGTTCTGCAGGAAGATCTAAAGGATGGCGCGGATGATAGGGAGATGGGCTCAATGCCACTCCAAAGCCACGCAGCTAATGGAGGCTGCCTTTTCTTAACAGAACTAGCCCCAGATGAGAGCATTCTATCCGCCTGATTGCTGCCAGGATGGCTGCTGGATTTCTAGTTCAAAGAACTAAGATCCGAGCCCGTCTTTCGCACTGCCCAGTATCAGTCCCCACCTTCTGCAGGACTGACTGGCACCTCCAACACAGACTGGAGGTCTGCAGACCTCGTCAGCAGGGGTCCCACAGACAGTAGTCTCTAGACAACCCTATTACACTCATAACAATTAACCCCAGGCCTGGCCTCTGCAGTAAGAAACTCACCAACGGGTGTGTCTAAACCATGACCTCCAGGTCAGACATGTCACAAATCAAAACCAGAAGTGTGTTTGAAAAAAAAAATTTTTTTTGATATTTTTGTTTTATAGCTCAATTGTGTGGCACTTGAGCTCTGTAGACTTTGTAAATGACAATGGCCTATTATTTCAATGTGCAAAGGTTCCTGTGACATGTCTGGTACTTGTAGCACAAATAATAAAAACCCAGAGTGAGATACTGGGGTTCAAGCTGATGGATCAGAGGAGAAAAGCAACCAACCACTAGAGAGCTCGTACCTCTATGAAATCCTCAGACCGAGATGAGAACAAGTTCCTGTCTCATCCTGCCTTATATTCCTCTTCAGTGCTAGGATTAAGGGCATGCACCACCACTGCCCAGCCTCTCTCTATGGCTAACTAGTGTGGCTGCTGGGATTAAAGCTGTGTGCCACCTCTGCCTGGCCCATATGGATGACTAGTGTGGCTAGCTTTGTACTCTGATCTTCAGGCAAGCTTTATTTGTTAGCTCATAAACCAAATATCACCACAGGTACTAACATGCGTTGGGCATTTGCATGTCTGAGGAACGATGGCAGATGCCGTATTCATACTTCCCTGTAGCTCCTCAGTGAGGAAGGGCTCTGTGAACCCCATTTTATAGGTGAGACCTTGGAGGTTGGCTCACTATGTTCCCAAGGTCACAGCTAACAAGTAGCAAAATGGAAATGAGTTGGGATTTCATTTCCAAAGTTCAAGTAGCTTCCAGGACACCGTGCTTCATTCATCCCAAGAGTGGACCCTTCCCAAGTGCTGATTGGATTAAACTGAGTTCCCCAAGGGCTCTAGGACAGAACACACACATCCAACAGCCGGGCTCTGCATAGCTTACTTACTCCTCGCTAAAATTATTCTAGGCTAACAAGAAATAATTAGAGTCCCTGGAGTACAGTGCACTAGAAATATGTCCTTGGGAATTAGAACATAAACAACCCAAGCAGGAATGTCTCCGCTTGCCAGGGAAGTTCATAAAACCACAGAATCTCATTGCTGAGAGGAATTCTGGAGACTGGCTGGTCAAACCCCATCTTATCCCATCTCAAAGGGTAAACTAAGAGACTGAAAATGACCTATCCAAGGTTGCATGCTGATTGCTATCAGTGGCAGCCCAGGATCCATGTTGATCTCACCCTTACAACTTTATGATTTGAGACCCTAGTCCTAAGTCTCACTTTTTCCAGCCCTCAGAACCAAGACTCAAAGAAAACCTCTTGGTCACATCTTTTTTTTTTTTTTTCGGTCAGGTACTTGCAACCTATGGGCACAGACGGAAGCTGCCACATCTTCTCAGCATTTAATCACCCGCAAAAGCCATTTCCCACCTCGTTTGCTCCACTGCCAGAAATATTATCCTTAAATAATCAACACACCACAGATGCCCTGCAAGGGATAACAGGGGCTTTCCGGAAACGGCAGTCTCGGTCCAGGTGGTACAGGATAGAGGGGCTGCTGACAGCCCGCACGACCTCCCAGGCATGCTAGTTAATAAAGCAGGCTGGCAAATTGGACTCATAAATACCAGGGAGTCTCCTGGAAGAAGGAGAGCTGCCTTCTACCACCCTGGGGAAAGGCTGCGAGTTATTTCAGCAAGAAGTAAAGGCTGATCTGTGAGAGCTGGGAGAACAGGGGTGGGGACACATGAAATACATAAGAAAACCAAAACTCAGACATGCTGAAACATTTGGAGGGTAACACGCAGTGGCACCTATCTGTCTCCCCATTCCAAGGCACCTTCCTCCCTAGCCTGTTGCTCTGTACCCCCAGCACCTTGGCAGCTGTGATCCATGCTTCTAAATATGTAAACACCTGTTCCCTGACCAAAGGAGCAACTGTCCAAATCTACAGCATTTGCCAATTTCTGCAGTGCGAATATTCTCAACAGAGCTGATTTCCATCAACCGATATATGGTACCCTGCTCAGAAAGATTCCGGAAAGCCACTCTCCAAGCTGAAAAGCACCAGCACATTGCTGCTGCTGTGGGAGAACATTTCTGGCCTCCAAGGAACTCGGAGCCTTGGAGGACAAAGGCAGATGGGATAATGCTAAGTAGGAAAACAGCATATATTTATGAAATTTCATGGGACTTGATGCCTGTCACCACTCAGCCTCGCAGGCCCCCTCATTCTGCAAGGCCACACAGGCAGCGTTTGGATACCCATCCTTCAGAGCTCAAGCTGAGAACTCCTCCAAGCAGCCTTCCCTGAGGGCAGAGCTCAGTGGGAGACACTCCCCCAGAACCCAGAGCTATTTCCAGCACGCATGCACGTTCACGTTGCCAATGAATTCAAGCACTGGTCATGCTTTCCTGGAAATACGTTTTCTTCCCCAGAATTGACAGCACAGATAGGTCAGGACCATCTGGCTCACCTGTGTCCTAGCGGTCTCCAGTCCAGTGACTCGGGATATGTCAATGGTTTTTGACTTATCAGCTGATTACATGGTACCACAGCAATCTGGTATAAAGATTTGACAGGCCAGGAATGTTAGTTAGCAAAGGCTTCCTGGAAGAGGTGAAAAGAGACCTGAGCCCTCAACTCCTAGGGCAATTTGAGGAAATGGGAAGAGGGCTCTCCTGCCAAGGGGCGAAGGCACGGAGGATGTTTTAAAAGAAACAGAAGGTGAGTCCCTGGGAATGGGAGAGTAGCATTGTGGGCAGCAAGAAGAGAATCCGACATGGGGATGGCAAGGAAATCTGGAGGAGCGTTGACGAAACTCCCTGTCCCCAGAGGGCCAGCAGGCAGTGTAAGGAGTAACGCGATAATAGCTAGGCTTCAGCTACAAGCAATCTGGTAAAACTGCCCAGGCTCCTTCCCAGAACTCAATCACAGAGACACGGGTCAGGCAGGAAAGAATCTGGATCCTATGTCTAGTGTCACCACAAGCTGACACCACACCAAAGGGCCTCTGTGTAGGAGGGTGATCTGCTGAGAATGAAGGAAGGGATCCAGGTGAGGTCAAACAAGAGCCCTCTAGGTTTAGGGGATCCTCCACACATTCCCACTTTGTGACAGATACGGCATCAACCTCCTCCGCACCCCCGGGGACAGAGTAACAAATTGGCATAAGGTTCTAGAGCCGTGGTTCTCAACCTGTGGCTTGCAATCTCCTCAGGGGTTGAACAACCCTTTCATAGGGGTCACCCAAGAACATTGGAAAACAGAGATATTCATATTATGATTCTGAACAGTAGCAAAATTACAATTCTGACATAGCAATGAAAATAATTTGATGGTTGGGGGTCCCCACTATATGAGGAACTGTATCAAAGGGTCACGGCATTAGGAAGGTTGAGAACCACTGTTCTGGAGAATAGATTTGACAAGCATTGAATGTTGGTGTGGAGACCTCAGTGCAAAGATGGCTACCACATCAGCACCCCGCGCAGAAATAGCACCTGGCATATAGGCCTTAGCCTGGGTGTTGGTCCCTTTCCTGACCAAGACAAACACTCCTAGCCCAGAGAAGGAATCTGAGAAAGAATTTGAAAGGACAACAGAAGGCAATAGGAAGGACATGTGACTCAGGGGGTTCTCCACAGAGAAACAGAATAGCTTCCAGAGGCAGGGGACAGCCTCCATCAGTCAGCTATTTCCCTTCCTACACAGCCTTTCTCGTTCCACCTCAGTGACCAAGGTTGCTTCAGATGGGGTCAGCTCGTGCACACATGTGCACAGGGGGGGTGTCTGTGTGTGGGTCTGTGTCTGTGTATGTCTGTGTGTGTCTCTGTTTGTCTATGTTCTCTTTGGGGTCCGGGATCAGTCTCTGTACTCTTTATTTCTTGGCTCATGCATCTGCCCTCTGACCCCTCCATCTGTGAGGAAATCATGGGATTTTTTTACCTCCAGAGAGCAGGAAAAACAGAGAAGGAAGCCATTTGAGTACCAACAGAGAGCATCTTGTCCTCAGCTGGGCCTGATCTGTCTCGGCAGGCAGCCTGTGGCCATGTAAATCTCAGCACGTTTAAGACCAGGGATCAACCCTGGCCAAGTCTCAAATTACAACATTCATTACAGCGTGACGTGTCCACCCTCTGCCCAGGGATCCCACATTCCCTTTACAGAGTCAGAGGCCACTCATCCATTCCATGAGCCAAATTCTTTTTATTACATTTTCCTATGCAGGGCTCCTTACAGTTAATGGAGAACTGGAGGAAGGGGAAATCTTACAGTGGGAAGAGGGGCCATCTAATCCAACACTGCTCCACTTTCAAACGTGCAGATTTCCTGGGATGGTGCTGAATGAAAATCCTGATGCATTTAGCAAATTAGCAAGTTCAGATGTTGAAGTTGGGGCCTGACAGTGCTTCTAAGCTCCCCAGTCCTGGTACAGATGGGTTTTAGACAGAACATTAAGTAACCAATACCTCACAGTTATTCACTATACAACATGCTACCCACCATTCATAGATCCTGAGTATTTGGACAGGCCTGAACAAGCCAGCTGATGTCGTCTCTTAAGTGTAAAATATATGCCCCTGAGTGGGAGACATAGAAAAAAAAGAAAATCAAATATTATACGAATAACTTTCCATTGGTTACATGTTAATATTTGGGTGTACTCTATTAAGTAAAATAAATTACGAAAAAATTATCTGAAGCTGCTTTCCCTTTACTCTTTTTTAAATACAGAGACTAAAAGATTACAAAGTCCATGCGTGACTTGCACCTTACACAGATTGGGCAGCGCTGCCGCTCAGGCTCCTGCAGGTTGGAGCCCACCCCAGAGGAGCAACATCTCTACAGAGTTCCCCAGTGCTGCTACTGTGACCTCTAAACAGAAGCCCCTCCCCTTGTGCACACTGAGACCCCACACTCAACTCTAGGAACAGTGAGTCAGGCAAGGTCAAGTAGTCTGTCTCCAGACAGGGTAACAGCCCTTTGCTCTGGCTCTTGGGCTTGTGACCTTTCACCAAGAGTGAGAGCATGCAGGACTCCGCCTGACAAGCTTCCCTGGTCTCTCTGTAGCATCAGATGAACCCAGACTGATTCGGGCAAATCCGCAGCTTCCTATCCACGCCTAACAAATTAGTCTCTGCAGCTCAGCTGAAGTCTGGGAACCTAATCATTTAAATCACCCAATGGTTCTGGTGAAATCATCCAGGAACCAACCACTCATGGGAGTTTTTGTCTCCTGTGGATATTCGATGCTCCTGAATGAAAGAGCTCATGACTTCATGACATAATGTCTGACTATTAGGCAGGTAAACTGTCAGTATTCCATATGACAAACCCTCTCTCCAAGCACACACAAAAACCAACACCAGATCCTTCATTTTATAGATGAGGAGCTGAAACACAAGGGAAGACCTTGGCAAGGTCATTCCTGCATACAGAGGAGACCGGAGACCAAGTCAATGCCCCCACAGTCCCCACTTCCCAGCAGCAATAAACCCTCTGGCTCTGACTGGAGCCCCAGACCTCCCAGGGCCTGGACACCAATGTGCGTCATCTAGCTCTGTCAGGGTGTGTGGAAGACCCCTTCCTCTAAGGTGTTAGAATAGGTGGTCATTGTGACTGCTTCCACCTAAGCCTTGGACTCTCAGGACTTCGGCAGGTACCAGCCCACACGGGGACACACTTCCCAGCAGCAGGGCATTGCTCCTAGAGGAAGAAAGAGCCACCAAGGTGCTCTAAATAGCACCTCTGATACTTGGCTTTGAAACTACTCCCCAAAATAGAAGCAGCTGGCAGCACCCTGTGGACAAAACACCTGGGAATGGGCAGTTCCAGAACCTTCCCTAAACACTAACTCCCTGCTGGGTTTCTCCTGGCCATTGGCTTGCAGAAACCCAACAAAGAGCCCATGTGGGAAGGGTAAGCAGACAAGACCTCCAGAGAAACTTAGGGGTGGGGGGAAGAGGCAAGGGGAGGGAGAGGGAAGAAAGGAGGGAGGGAGAAGAACATGAGGGAATGGAATGCTCCAGAAGGGGGCTAGGACAGTGAGGGAGAGACAAGAAAGAGATCCTGATTGAGGGAAACATAGCACTAGGGAAATTCCCAGGAATCCACAAGGATGACCGCAGCTAAGACTCTAAGCAACAGTGGAGAGGACGCCTAAACTGGCTTTCCCCTGTAATCAGACTGATGACCACCTGATTGTCATCATAGAACCTTCAACCAGCCACTGATGGAAGCAGATACAGAGATCCACAGCGAAGCACTGGGCTGAGCTACCTGAGACCAGCCCAAGAGAGGGAGGAGCGATAATATGAGCAAATGGTCAAGACCATGATGATAATACCCACAGAAACAGCTGACCTGAGCTAGTGGGAGCTCACTGTCTCTGGACTGACAGCGGGGGGGAACCAAACTAGGCCCACTGAATGTGGGGGACAGTTGTGAGGTTTGGACAGTCGGTGGGACCACTGGCTGAGAAACCAGGATTTATCCCTAATAAGTTGCTTGAACTGGCGACTAGGAGCACATTCTTTTTGGAGGAATTCCTTGCTCAGCCTAGATATTGGGTAGAGGGCCTTGGTCCTGCCTCGAAGTGAAATGTTAGACTTTGTTGACTTCCCATGGGAGTTCCGCCTTACCCTTTCTGAGGAGTGGATGGGGGTGGGGTGCAGGGAAGGTGGGGGAAGCGGGAGTGAGAATAGCTATGTAAAATGAGAAAAGATTGTATTAAACAATTCTTAATAAAAAAAAAAAACTAAAAAAAGTTCTCTGCCCCTCTGTGCTGTTGTCTCTTGGAAGCAGTGTATCCTGAGCTCTGGAAAATAGAACAGTAGGAGAGGGAGAGGCAAAAGCAAAGCCGGCTAAGGGGCCCATGCTGCTGTTATATTCTGCATACAGGGCACCAGGAGCCAGAGCAGCTCTGTATGGCCATTTAGATTCTGTTTGTGTAGCCCGCGCCACAGGCCGCCCTGGCCCCTGCACCTCCCTCCGAGCCTGGGCCTTTGCACACTTGTCTGCTCTCTGTACACTCTCGCTGTGCCTCCGTGTCAGGTCAGCCTGGCATCGGGCAGGAGGAAGAACACCTCCAATTAGCAGAGCAAGCAGATGCTTCTGGCATAGGCAATAGCAAGGGGCGACCCCAATTGTGAAGCTCCTGAATAGCAAACGGTCCATCAGCAGAAGCTGGGCACACTGGGACTGAAAAGAAGTGCTGAATGGGCATGAAACTTGGCCACCCCTTTCAGAGTCCCAGCACATGACCAGAGGGACTGTGCCCAGTACCCAATCAGTACCACATGTCAGGGAAGATGAGAAATTACAGAAGCAGAAGCAATTATCCTCTCCTCACTCTCCTCTCTATAAAGAGTTTCCTCTCCTCCTCCTATTTTCTAGTCTCACTGCAAGTGCAATTTTTTTAAAAGAAATATATTTTGAGTTATAAAGTGCAATCTGTAAGTAGAAAAACAGGATACCACCTGAGTATGTATAACAAACTCCCTGATTTCTCATAAACTGCCCATTCTCCATTGCCTACCAACTAAAACTTCAGACTAACATGCCTGGTGATGCTAAAAAAAAGACAGACTCCTCTAAGTCTCCCTGGGAATCTGTAAAGTGGGTAGGCTTCACCAGGTCATCGGAGAAGCAGCCGGGGAGACGCAGTGAAGACCCACAGGGCAATCATGACAGGCAACACTGCTCTCACAGCCCCAACACAAGCAAAGGAGAAGACATTTAGATGCTGCTGCTGTTGTTGTTTTCAGAGAACACCTGGCTCAAGTGCTAATTCCCTTTATCCATTTAAACCTATCCTGGAGGCACAGGTAAGATCTTACACCGGAAATGACACGGACAGCGACACCTACTGGCCATCTTTTGTGGCTGCAGGTAAGCTCTATTAGACTTGACCTTTGCTTTTTATTTTTATTTTTAAAGGAAGAGCAGCAGGAGGTAAAGGCAGCAAATGCACAATTCCTTGCCAGCAAATTTAAACCTTGCCACATTCGATTGCTCTGCAGTGGGCGTTACAAAAAGACACTGCTCCTGCCAGCGATGAAGGAGGGTTTCACCTCTGCATTCAGTTGGGGCTTTACTGAGCAGGTAGAGGAAAGAGCTCAAGGCTCCTGGGAACTTTTCATTGACTGGTGACTCAGAAAGCAAACCTGCTGCCTTCTTGGGAAGGTCACTTTCTCAATCACTTTGGATTAAATGTCCAAACATTCCATACTAACTCAATAGTGATACACAGACCGATTTTTCAATGTAAATCCTGCACACAGTTTCAACATTTAGACTCCAGAAAGCCCGAATAATCAGAGGAGCAGTAGATAAAACCTGCCTGCCATCCACTCTCCGGACCACACTAAGAGAGTTTAGGCAGCCCCCGGTCTTCAGAGTGTGGGAAATCTACTTAGAGGTCAATCCATGCCATAGGACACAGGAAACAACTAAAGAATTGATGGTGCGGGAGAATTGTCTGTATTCTGTCAATCATGTTTTAAATAAACGC
>LOJH01020655.1:4129-20658 GCA_001685095.1 Ellobius talpinus
CACATACACACATACACACATACACACATACACACATACACACATATACACATACACACACACACACACATACACACATACACACATACACAAACACACACACATATGTATATATACGTATATATACGTATATATACGTATACATATACGTATACATACACGTATACATACGTATACATACACGTATACATATACGTATATATACGTACATATATACGTATATATACGTACATATACATATATATACGTGTGTGTGTATATATATATATATATATATTTCAAATTGAAAATGAAATATCAGTGCAACTGTGTGACTAGCAATTCAGATCAGAAGAAAGGCCTCTTACTACACTTTTATGCCTTAGGAGAGATTCCAGATTCTGCTACAAGGGCAATGAAACACAGTGAAAACATTAGGCAGATCCTAGCATACACATTGTTTTGGTAAACAGAGCTCATAGGTGAGGAATTTAAGTGAGCTAGATTTTTCCATGTCAGGATCCAGATAAGACAAAGTTATATAAAAATAGACACTCAGGAAAGTAAGAAAATATTCAGAATAACAATGATAAGACCCCACCTATGAGGAGACCCCACAGGGTCATAAAAATAACCATACAGAAGGATTTAAGAGAATAGAGCTAAGATGTTACACTCAGAAAAAAGAGAATCTGGTCTCATGAGAAAACTTCAAATTAAAACAGTTCTCATTAGAGTCCTGAGGGAAGTTTTGCCTTAGTAGTAGGAAATAACTGTCACTAAAAGAGATGAAGAAGTATCTCAATTGGTAAAGTATTTTCCAAGCACACAAAAGGCTCTGGGTTCAACTACATAGAATAAACCAGGCACGGGAAAAATTTCTTGCAATCTTAGGACTCAAGAGGCAAGTCAGGAAGGTCGCCTTTAGCTGCATAGTCTAACTTGAGCTACACAAGATCCTGTTTCAAAAACATAACAAAGGAAACAAATAATAAAAAAATAAGTAAAGATCCATAGGCACTGAATGAACAGTCTCTAAATAAAAATATTACTTAAATAAAAATTCAAGAATATTTACAGGAATCTGGAATACTTCACACCTATTAGTAAGACTAAATAAATATGAGGAGTTCAATTGTCAGTATAGATGTCAAGGAACTAAAACTTTTACATACTTCTTATGGCAACAAAATATATAATCATGGCATTAAACATTGATCTATTAGAATTAATATTTTAAAAATACTGACCATATAATCCATGTGTTCTACTATTTATGTGTTCTCCAAGAAGAAAGAAAAAATAGTTCTACAAAATGAATTACATGTAAACGTTCATTGATTTTTAAAAATATCAAAGACTAAAAATAATCAAAATACCCATCAATAAGCAAAGAAATTTTGACATTCTCATACAAGGAAATGCTAGTTGGCAACTTAAAAGGATGAATTCTAGATACAGCAATACAGAAGCCATTTAGTTCTTTTGAGTAAAAGAAGTCTAGCAAAATGATATATATGCATTATAAATATCATACAAAATATGCCACTAACTGTTGTAACAGAGATGTGCTCAGAGCTTACCTGGGGTCACAGGGAATGAAGGCAGATCTGCAGGGAGAATTTACAGAGGGTCATAATGGGTGGGGTCCATGCGCACAATCCTTACTGCAGTGGTGACTATTCTGAAGACTAACTTTCTCAACACTTATGGAATTGAATACTTTAGATGTAGACAGATTATAGCATATCAATTTCAAGCTAATAAAGCTGTGGGGAAATGGGAGCAATTTCTTAGGGAACCAATCACTGTTTCTCCAAAGAACAAGGTTTCTGTCTTCAACCCTAATTTAATTCTCTGTCTGCTGCACCTTTCCTTTGGATGAATGTTTCTTAGTCCACTGTGGTCCCATCTGAATCTGTCCTTTTATGTGTGTGCTTAGCTCTTGTCCTCTCTTTAATGAACTTCATCCTCCTATGCTGAGCTTGTATGTTTGGTGGCTGTTTCAGTCTAATGGATTCTAACCAACCCATGTTTTAAAGCTTTCCACACCAACAGGTTGACGTTCCGAGTGATGGACCTGGCACTCAAGTGTTCTGCAGAAATCATCCTTGACTTTAGCCTTCTTACAAAACCAGAATCTTCTGTAAATCATTTCAGCAGTACCTTCCAAATACACGGAAAACCCAGTGATGCTTGACTGTTTTAATAGGGCGCATCCTAGTTTCATGCCTCTCACTTGAACTATGATGCTCTTAAAGAGCCTTGTTTCCTCTTCTATCTTAACTTTAACTGTTGAATCATATCACATAGAAAATTAAATCATACTTCTTTTCTAAGTAAGGCATCAGGTTTGTTTTCCTGTCATCTGAGCATAAACTCCAATTTCCTAACCGTGCTTTCCGTGTCAGGATAATACAGGCCCAGACGAAAATCAAATAAAACAGAACTGCTTTCATCCCATTCCATGCTAGGTTTCATCCAAGTTGCTGGACACAGCGAGTGATTTTCAACTTCTCAGAGTATCAAGGCATGATGGTGCACATGTGTAATCTGAGCAGCTAGGAGGCGAAGACAGAGTAGTAAGAAATTTCTTCTCTTTTTTCCTGCATAGTAAGTTCGAGGCCAGCCTGATCTCCATGATACGTGTCAAAATAACAATACTTACACACAAAACTGGAGTCTATGTTTTTTCTATCAGAAGTATTTTTATGCTGAATTTACTCAGAATTAACTATTGCACATTGATGCTTCATTAACATTAGTAAAAACTGTTATTCCTACTGACAAATTACCCTGATCTCTCCCATCGAAATTATTCACTACCACACAAGCCTCAGTCACGTTCACGTCTGTAACTGAGATTATTTTCTTTGAAGTTGTTGTTCTGATTATTTATTTTATTTTTCACTACAAAATGTCATGCCCCATGAAAGTAGAGATGATGTCTGCCTTGTTTAATAGTAGTGTGCCATCATTATGGGATAGTAGACATTACATGTTTTGTATAATAAATTTAATATTGAGGCATTTCATTTCAAAGTATTAGTTTGTTCAAAATAAGAGAAGTATTTTTGTCTGGATATTTTTCTGAAAGTAATTTATCCTCAAGATGGAAGTAAACACAGAAAGCTCTGATTCACTGCTGTTTCATGGTTGATATGTTGGCCTCCTGATGTTGCCTAATGACATTATAAGGATAGGCATAGTGGACTCTAGAAAGCATTCATGAAATGTAATCTTGGATGTGGATGCACAATTGTAAGTTGTTTGATATGTGCTATATAATTTATTAAAGAGCATAATTATAACCATGTGTTAAGTATTATCATTATTGTTTTAGTGAAGAATAAACTGAGTTTTCATAAAGATAATTGATCATTATAAAAGAGAAAATATATAACATAATTGTTGTCAAGACTGGGGTCAAATCAACACATTTAACCCATTAAATTTTTTGTGTACTTGAAAGAACTTGAGAGACAGATTAATAAACATATGAGTTGAGCCTTGAGCCTCATCCTCAGACACACTGTTGACACTCAGTCACTATTTCTGATTACTTTATATTTTTTCTGGTTTTATGTCATTTTTTTCACCAATTACTCCAAAACACAGCATGACCAATTAAGGCAAACAAACAGTTTCTATTGGACAACTTTAGCAGATTATTTATGGACAGGCAAATAAATTTCTCCTTAGATAGGAAAGATATAGGACCTTAAGTATAATGATAATGATTTCTGAGTAGAGACCACAAGAATAAGGAGTGAACGCTCTGGTTTGGTATTCTGTGAGAAACAATTCACCTGCTAACTACTTCCTGCTATGCCCTCCTGACAAGTCTCCTCTTTAATCAGCTCTTGAAAAACCTCCACATTTTATAAAATATCATGAAGCTATCTACATTAGCATAGTGATCAGACTTGACTTCTGATGCTAATTGCTTTTTAAAAATAAGTTTTAAGTACTATTTTGGAAAGCAAAGGGTTTTGTTTTGTTTTTTAGCATATTGATATGTATATACAGGTTTCAAACACATATTTTTAATTTAAAAGTGAATTAAGCTTCCCATTCCATTGTTTCAAAATGATAGCAGAATTACTTTTTAAAATACAGGCTTACTACACATTTTTTCCCAGATAACATTACACTACTTCTTAACATGTCAAACACACACAAGCCCATGCCCACACACACACACACACACACACACACACACACACACTTAAATAAAGGCATGTGTTGTAAAAAGGGACCAAAAGAAAGGATCAGGTGTATTTGTTTAAGTGAAAAGCCTATGTCAGAATGCATTTCATACAGATACAGGGTAATAGAAATGGGCAAGGGGGAACCAAATGCCACATGGAGACCATGTGCTCCTTCAAAGTGTGATGTAGATTCAAACCTTCAGATAAAATGTACAGGCTGTCAACTTCAAAAGAGAAAAATCTAAAAAAATAAAACTAACAATTGAGAATTGTACCTTGCATACATAAACACTTAGTGTGCACATGTGTGCTGATGCCATACACTTGTAGACTATATCTGATGTCAAAGCATATTATCCTAATAGCTGAGTAAGTAGACACCTATTAAAAACTCTTAGTTCATAATGCTATGTGTACATAAATTTTTTCATAAGGCTTTGGAAAATCTTTGCATATATAACATTTGACATTATTTACATTTAATCAAAATCAAGTCCTACAAAGTTGGTTCGTTAGATAACTCCAAGGCCAGTTGTTTATGTAAGTACTGAATCATTAATATTCAGCTTCTTCCATAATTACCAGACTGTCAGATAAGAAACATGCTGCCTAGAACAGATAAAGGCACTGGAAGATAGACACAGATACAATCCCTATTCTACTCCTCGAACATTTGGAAAAGACATGCAAAATTATGCGAAGCTCTTTAGGAGGCAAACTACAGGGACCCAAAGTAAAAACCAAGTAAATGATTGATTCTTTTTCCCTTTTAATTTGGGAAATAGGTAGATGACTCCAATAGTAAATAGTGTTTGGGTCAGAATTTATCATTATTTTTCACACTTGTGCATACATTTTGTGTATGTATGTATGTATGTATGTGTGTGTATTTGCATGTGTGTGATATTTTAATGCTGTATGTGAACATATGTTCCAACTGTGCATGTTTCTTTGGCCATGAAGGCCAGTGGGGAACTTCAAGTATCCTGATCTATCACTCTCCATTTAGTCTTTTAATAAAGGGTCTCTCAATGAGCCTGGAGCTACGTTGATGGCCAGAAAATCCCATAAATCATCATTTCTCTGCCCCCACAATGTGGTGGTTACATTTATGCCAATGGCATAGTGACACCTGCCTTTCTATATATGTTCAGGACATGAACTTAAATCTTTATGCCTGTTTGAAGTGGCTTTCCAGCCCCTTGGGTTAGTAATTTTTAAAGAATTATTACAAAGCAAAAACCCATATGTTTTAATCATTGTATATATTCAGATTAAGATGAACAATTATATTTTTACTGATGACATTAAGAGATTAAAATATTGCCCTTCACTTGTCCTGGGCAATGTTACCAACAATGCTTTAGACATAGCTGTATGAAATTTGTTAAATTTCTTAATGGGATATCAATTTGGGAGAGATTTTTCCACAATATCTGTTTTAAAATGAAACATTAATTTGTTCAATACAATTTTCTGACATTTTAACAAGATTTTCAGGTTTCTTCTCAGTCACCTTTCCTTTTTTGCCAACAGGTATCAGCCAACTTTTATGTTTTTTGTTTACTGCCCTAATATTGAGGCAAATGCATCTCAGACTTCAAAGTCTCTCCAACCTCCATTTATTTAACTACATACTCCATTATATGTTTATGCTTTGCCTAGAGACCAATTGGCTTTTTTGTGTTTAATGTCAAACTAATTGAGGTCTCCATGGTAAGTGTGTACCTCTTTATCAATGATGTAACTCTGACATTGTACCTGAGATAGATAAAAATTACTTTTGTTGACTTCAGTACATAATAAGCCAGTGGGTAGGGTGGTTGATACTATTCTAGTTTGGACCATGGCTCATCTTAAGAAGTAACAGTTTTGGAGAATGGGCTTCTAACTCAAAGATCTGTTGATCAGTGTTCATGAAGTAGAGAATCTCCTATACAAAGCAAGTGTCAAAAAACCTAGAAACAATAGAAGTTAGCAGTCTTTGGGGGTTTGAATAAAAATTACACCCATAGATTCATTAGATTCATAGATTTGAATGGTTGGTCATTAGGGTGTGGCACTACTTGAAAAAGATTATTGAGTGTGGCCTTTTTGAAGAAGGCATGATCTTGTTGAAGACGGCAGGGCCTTGTTGAAAGAAGTATGTCACTGGGGTGGGCTTTGGGGTTTAAAATGCTCAAGCCAGGTCCAGTGTCTTCCTCTTTCCCTGTGGCTTCAGATTGGAATGTAAAACTCTCAGGTACCTCTCCAGCATCATGTCTGCCTACCTTCTGGCTTGCTCTTTACCATGATGACAATAGACTAAACCTCTGAAACTTTAAGCAATACCCAATTAAATGCTTTCTTTATAAGAGTTGCCATGGTTATAGAGTCTATTCACAGCAATACAACACTGAGTAAAACATTGGGTTTTTTGCTAATACATGGAATATCTCACCTTCTTGACTTTGAGATTCTGTTTTCTAGGGAAATGAGGAAGGGAGGATAAGAGAGAAAAAGAGGGAGGGAGGAGGAGAGAGGGCAAGAAAGACAATGAAAGGGATAGATATAGAGAGACAGTTAGAGACTGAGACAGAGAGACATAGAGATTGAAGGTTTAGAAAAACTTAAAACTTCATGAAACTATGCAGAATGAGTCAGTCCAGAGAGCAGTGTACACATAGTAGGGCTCCTAGAGGGTGGAAATAATTTGTCTATGAGATGAACACTATGAAAGGACTAAAGCTACAGTGACAGTCAATATTAAACATTCTAACAGAAATATTTTCACTAGAAAAAGTCATATCCACGTTTTATGCATCATGTCTTTTCTTAAATCATCCATAAGAATTGTCAAAATATCCCTCCTCTGTATTCATCTGCATATCTTTCAGATTCTTTCTTCTCACATATTACCAAATAAATTCTCCAGAATCTGCTATATAATGATCTCACTTATACAGCTCTGTCTCATGCTGGTTGTGTTTGGTCGCCTCTCTGAAGCCGGCTTTGGTCAGGATGTGTCTTCTGTCCTCTTCTTACAGGTGGTCATTTCCAACTTTCGGATGATGAGAGTGCACAGTGCCCTGCTTAGGCCTGCTTTCCACACTGCAGATCATATGGTTTCTACTTCCAGAATCAGTAAATTTCATCATTTGGTAACAACTTCACTCTCTTTGCATCAGATTTCAATTTTTATATACTTTTTACCAAGCTTTTTTTCTTTCTTTTTCTTTTCCAGACTTTCCTGAATTCCTGCAAAACCACTGTCATGTTTTAATCAATCGTATAATGTTATATTAGCAATGACCTTAATAATTCATCCAATTTTATTCTCTTCCTTATCATAACCTTCAAGGTTCATATGTCTTAAGCATCACAGATCACTTTCTTTTTTTCAAACTATCCAAATATGGAAGATAAAACCAAAGCCTTGAACCCAGAACTTACATTGCAATCAGCACTGTCATAACTTTTTGAATGTGCTTCTCATCACTTTTAACCCAGGCCTTCCTTTCACTGAATTTACTCACTTTGTCCCCTTCAAGAATGACTGGGCCATTGTTTTCTTGCTATGCCTTTACTCGTAACTAACCCTACTCAGTCAACCCTATCCGTTCTCAAATGTCCATCTCAGTTTCTGATCTTCTTCAACCTTCTGTAACTTCTAATCATTACATATTATAGTTCCTCTAAATTCTAACATGTTTATATATTTTTTATGTTGAACCCTAAATAATTTTTAGAGTTAGTTGTATCATCATATATGCCCATATTTAATTAGTTGTTTCCCCTTAATTTCTGCCCTGATGTATACAACATACAAGCCATTGTAAAGGGATTAATCTTGTCTAGTATCTTCAGGTGTTAAGTAGGTTCGCATGGGACTTGTGAAATATTCACACTTGTATTTACAGTTCACACATCATCACTGAGGGAAATCAAAATAGGAACTGAAGCAGAGAAAACCTGAGAAGACC
The DNA here is from genome assembly GCA_001685095.1 of Ellobius talpinus. Classification (NCBI taxonomy): domain Eukaryota; kingdom Metazoa; phylum Chordata; class Mammalia; order Rodentia; family Cricetidae; genus Ellobius; species Ellobius talpinus. Next base: position 12,282 of record LOJH01020655.1, read on the forward strand.
ACCAGTTACTGGATTGCGCTCTAGCTTTTGCTTTTGAACTTTGATAGCCCAGGGCTTCCTCACTGGGGATACTACCACCCACAGTGGGTTTGGCCCCCTCACATAAACAGTCATTTCAGAAAATGCCTCACAGATATACCCACAGGCCAATCTACTGATTATTGATTGTACTGGATGGTGCACTGCACACTTCCAGAGAACAGTAAAGACCAACCTAGCTACAGCCCTTCAATCTTCAAAAGTGATCTGCCTAAAAAGATGCGCTAGTGAAATAGTGGTACAAAGGTCGTGGGAATAACTAACTACTAACTGACAGGATTTAAGGCCCACTCCATGAAATGAAACCCACCCCTGATACTGCTCGGTAGCCAAGAACCTAAGGCTAGATAGACTGTAGACCTAGCGGAATACCAAATACTTTTTATAGTGCTAAAGGAATGAAGCAATAGAATGACTCCTAATGATGTTCTGGTATAGATCAGTGTGTTGCTCAGCCATCATCCGTGAGGCTTCTCCCTGCAGCCCATGGGAACAAATACAGGCACTCACAACTCAACAATGTACAGAGAGTGAGAAAACTTAAAATACTAATTACTAAAGGTTACTTCTCCATAACATCCCTCCCCCTTGTGGCTCAGGGAACTCTGTGAAAGAGAAAGCCGAAAAAATGTAAGAGCCTATGGGGAAGGAGAACAACAGGGCATGATACCTTCTAGAAGGAGGGGGACTGACCTGCCTGCAAGCTTGGAGACTGTGGCAGCATGAGCCGGGCCCACATAGGTCTAGATGGTGTCCATTGGTGAGATGGGAAGTGGACAAAACTCTATGCCTAACCCAGAAGTTATCTCCATGTGATGACTACTCAAAAAGGAAAAGTTAGTTTTTGGTAAAGGAGTCTCTCTGAGTATACAAGGCATGCTCAGGAGCAGTCCTCGTGACCTGTAGTGGATGACCGACACAAAAGAAGCTCAATGGTAATTTTGGAGGGTTATCTCATAATACTTTGTTTCTGCATTTTATTTTTCTTACAGGTCTTTTGCTTATACATTATGCTTTCCAGTTTGGTGTTTTTATAGACTTAATGTGTGTGCAGATATGTACGGCTCTGTGTCTCTCTATGGGTTTCTTATGCTATGTCTTAGAAGCTTTCCTTTTGTTTGTTATTTTCTGTTTTATACTGGTTTGTTTGTTTTTATTTTAGCTTGTTTTTTATATTTTAGATGCCTGTTTGTTTTCTATTGAGCAAAGACATTAAAGGGTGTAGAATTGGGCAGCAGCAAACATTGGAAGCTGGAAAGACTTGGGGGAGAGGAAACTCAGGTATAAGGAGGATATGGGAGAAATTTGGGGAAGGAAAAACATAATCAGAATATATTGTATAAGAAATAAATTTTTAATAAAAAAGACCAACTCAACAAGAAGAAAATTATCCCTGATACTGGAAACTTTGCCAAATCCACAGGGCTAATAAATCCATGGATATTAAAGAAGCACCTACAATCCCTACTTTGCTAAAGAAACACACACCGTATTGCATTCTAAATATCTGTCCTTATATATGCAGATAAGTGTAGTCTTCATGCTTCGTCAAAGAAAATCTCTTTGCAACAGCAGAGACCCTTACAGAAATGTACATAACTTAAAACGCAAAGACATGGAGCCTATTTTCAATGGATACATTAAGGATAAAACTGTGACAGATAAGGAAGGCTCTGGGGTTATTTCTAAGGAGGAGGCAGATATTATAAAAGTAAGAGAATCAAGGCACTTGCTATGAAATTGTGTTTTCTAGGAAAGTCAGAAGGTACCTCCATAAAATCTCATCAACATGAGCTAAACAAGGACAACTACAATAGACATGCCACAATGGAAAAGAAATAGCAAAGAGGCCAAAAGGACTCAAATGTACACAAAGAACTAGAGCTACTGAGGAATATCCAGGGTGGGAGAAAAGAAAGACTAGACCAATTGATTATCCACAGTGAATTATCAGCCCTGAAAACATACACAGACATAATAATGCATAGATTAAGTAGGTTATATTTAGGAATACATACATACATGTACATACGCATATGAATATCAAAAACAATTAATATAAAACAGGTCTGTTAACTTGAAGAAGAGCAAGAAGGGGTATATGGGAGAGTTTATAGGAACAAAAAAGGAAAGAAGAAATTATTATGAAATTAAAAGTTTAACAATTTTATTGTGTATCTTAAAAATATACAGTATCAAGTTATTACAGCAATAAAGACCCCCAGCAAATAAAACTGAAATAAATTAATTTCCTCAGGAATATTAATAATCTGTTAATAATGCAAATAAAAAGTACTATTTGTGTCTGCTTTTTTCTTATATGCATAAAATAAAATTTATATGTATTTTATAATAATAATAAATAATTTTAATAATAATGTTACTGTACTTCATTTACTATACTGTAGCTAAATGTTACTTTTCAAAATGTTAGACAGGAAAAAAGAGACAAAAATCAAAAAGTGAAGAAATAAGCTTTCAGAAAAAGGAGAAAATATCTTTAAATTAACATTATTTAGAATTTGTTTAAAGCAACAAAACTAAATATAGGTTTTGTAATGGCATCTGCAACATGATTTTTTTATTTTTACCAACCTATTAATTACAGAATATTAATTATATGTAATCATTCACATGACAATTTTCTTTTACCTGAAGCATATGTTCTTATATTTAGTTCTCTTTTATTCGCTGATTCTCCACTGCTTCTTACTCTGCCCCAACACCTCATCAAACTGTCTTCCTTCAACTTTTACATTTTTTTAAAATCCTTATGTAACACATATTTTGATTTTCCTCCACTGGATTGCAAATGCCATGAGTTTTTTCTTTTAGTTGGCTTTCTCACTGTTGTAATAAAATAAAAACTTATTCTTATTTTCTGAGTGCAGTGGTGTGTCCCAAACCAAGTTAGTATTGTTTTAATAATTAAAAAAATAATTTTCACTATCCAGGAAACTGTAATGATTAGAGAGCAAAATTGTTAGTGAATCACTTTCTTACTTCCCTCTGGATCATTTTTTAGAAAAAGTTCTGAAATTGTGGTACATTAAAAATGTCATCCTTTACTCATTTATGTGGATTCTTGAATGTAGGGGCAGACAGAGCATAGATATCAGAGTAAATGCTCTCAAGCATCTGTTAAGGATGTAGCTGGTGAAGGGAGAAGTAGATTTGAATTGAAAGACTCCATTGTGATCTTGAGTGTCTTGCAAAAGCTAAGTGTCCTGAAGAATAGCACTCACTTTGCTGACATACACAGTGTACTAGGAAAATTTGTCTAATTTGTAGCCATGCTCTAAGAGGAGGATGAGCTGGGCAGAAAAAAATCAAGGCTGTTATTTTTTAAACATATAAGCAGATCTAAACTATATGAACACATGTATGTATGTTTGTGTATTAGACAAGCATGCATATACACATAAGCAACCACATTTTTATTCTTCCCCTCATTACTCCCTAGTGTACATTTGAATATATTTTAAATATGGAGCATGTGTGTGTTGGACAGACAGTAAGTATTGTTTTATAATAACTAGCAATTATATTTATCTTCTTCACCAAATCCTTAAGTAATTCATTTTATAACTAAAATTATTTCAAATTAATTGTTACCATTTCTTTGTGTGTATATATTGCCAATCTTTTATGAAGGTAGAGTGTATATTATAAAGTCAGGAAACTGGAGTCTAAATTACTGAAAATGCATTCATCAAATAAGATTTTCCCAATATTTATAAACAACATAACTAGTTATGATAATGGATAGTTTATTTCAGTGGAAATGCACATCTAGTGAAGAAAATGATTTTGTGTTGAAATGAGAATGTACCTAGGAGGAAAGTTTTCAGAAAACAGGTGTATAAGTAATATGATATGATATGATGTGATATGATATGATATGATATGAGTTTCTTGTACATTCAGGAGTACAATAAATTGTGAAATTATAGTGAAATCTTCATTTTCATAAGATTTTAAATACTAAATTATATTGATACTTTACATGAAAATATTTAAAGTCTCAATCATATGCTTTTCCAGTAAGATCCATAGATGGCTGTGCATTACTTATTCCATGTCATTATCTTCTAGATTAAAATACAGATCGTTATGCTCTGCTGGAATTTTGCAACTTAAAGGTGCCCTCGTTATTAAAGTCCCTTAAATCTCTAACAAAATGTACTTGTGTTACCAATAGTTATCTCATAAAATATAAAGCTAGAAACTAAATTTCATTAAAACAACCATCCTCTAACTTCCTGTTGATCAGAAGCTCTGTGTGGCAATTTTCATTCCAACATTTTATGTAAACTTGAGTACTTTATATCTTGTAAGCATTTTGTTCTTTTAACTAGGAAGATTATTGTTTGAAAGGAAAAAGGGATGGTCTCAAGCAAAATGTCTGATATAATGGTCACAGTATCTCATTTTTCCTTCTGAGGATATTGGTTTTCTGAATATCCACTCTGTCTCCAAGTTTAAGTAATGCCTCACAGTAGCCATGCACTTCTTACAAATTTTGGAAAACTGAAGTGAAAATAATTATAACAAACTGTTAAGAATCTCTTGCTTCAATGCCTGTTTGCAGGAGGATCTTTTAGGAAAGCCATTTGGCTCACAGATCCTTTCATATTCCTGTAAATAAATGTATTCTCAATAAGTATTTACTCAACCTCAATTATTGTCCTTTCACTTCGAAAACATAAATCTTCATCTTTTAGAAAGAGCAGTTAGGACAAGACGAGAACACTTTTAAACACAGACAGCCAAGTGCCAGCTTAGGACCCGGTTTGTGTGTTTCCCATTGCAGCTCTCTTACACTCATAGTGTGGTTTCCCTAAAAGCCCCTCTCAAGGATGGTGCCTCTCCCTGAAATGTGGCTGCTACTGTGCACTTATTTTAAAAATGGCTTGACAGAATTGCTAATGTTCTCATTGCTTCAGGATATTTCCTAATACTTGTAGCCTTTTCATGTTTCTAATTAGGCCAGTAATGGTCCCTGAAGTTAAACCAATTAAAATTATTTACTGTGACACACTGTGTGGAGATAATTATCTGATATCTGAATCCAACTTCTGCTTACTTCGCAACATTACTTAATAGAAAACAGAGGAACTGATGCCCATGCTTTCATTTTACTTGTCAACCAAATGTGTTTGCCCTATAGCAAACTGTTTAAATAAAGCATTAAAATCTTTGTGGTGCTAATCAAAATGTTTAAAATCCACTTGCACTCCCTTTATAGTTCTGAAAGCGGGTAAAACTCTTGCACATTACCTTTTACATTATGCTTGCTGACCAGAGTAGGATTATAAGCACATTTTACACAGATAATGCCGGCTCTGCAGTTTCCAGTGGCCTGACTTTCCTCTGGTCATTCACTCATTGTCTATGGTTATTTTTTTCCTTTTAAACTATTCTCTTCTTTCTCTTCTCCCTTTTCCTTGCCTTTCTTTGTTTGAATATTGTGTGCTTCACCATGAGAAAACACATCCATGGACTTTAAAATGCAAGTTTCTTGTAAATAGAAGGTATAGCCTAAACATTATCAAATCAACCAAGTAATACTTAGTATCCTTTTGAGTTCTTTTGCAAAGATTCAGGTATTTTGGAAGATTGGAGGTTTACAAGAAGGCTTTAAATTAGCAGAAGAAATTTACCAAAATTTCAGTTGATATTTAATGTAAAGCAATTCCTTCAGAAAAAAACTCCCAAGGCAACTAAATTCTGACATGAAGAAATGCTTTTCATTAAAACGTGGCTGCTATCACATAGAGAATTTGGATAAATGCAAAGACTGAGCCTGTAAGTGAGGTTTGCATATGCTGTAGCTAAATGCCAAAGTATAGTATCATAAAGAATTATATCTTAGACACTTTGAGAACATTTAGCCCATAATCCCAGTGCAAATTATTCTAAGAGAAAATTGAGTTTTGTGCCAAAATGCTACCTCGAGACTGGCAAAGTACAGTTGGCCATTTAGTCTGATTTTAAGATGGATCCCTTTACTATCTCTTGGTTTTTGTTCAAACAGACATGAAAACCAGTACAGACAAAGTACACTTACTGGGAGGCCTCTAGCACTTTGTAATAACTTCAATTGCAAAAAAAAAATCCCCCAAATTTCAACAGGGAAACATTGGGCATGTCAATGAATTCAGAACCATAGTCTAAGAGCTTGATATATAGGAAATGACAGACCTGGCCATGGATCTGGAATATTAACTGATTATCTCTAGGGTTATGTCTTTAAGAAGAATGATCTTAGATGCACAGTTACCTTTCCCTCAAGAGAGTAGAGAATGAGTTGTACTCATTCTCCTGTGTTATGGACTGTACACATACTATTGCTAACATTATAATTGCATTAACATTCAGATTATTTGCATAAATTAATATTAGATATAACTGCACTCAAAAGCCATTTTATTTTTAAATATTAGAAATTTCAAGTTATTTTTTGAAGTAGGGACAGCAAGCAACTATTGAACAGAGCCACTCTTGGAGAGAAGAACAGTTTATTGAAACACTGCTGAGCTGTTTTGGATAATAGAGAATGAGTCAAGTTGCAAAATCTTGTGGAATTTCACACAGGTATGTGAGAGGGAAGCAGCTTAGAAACTTAAACAGCTATAGAAGTAGTATGAGGACTCTGTCCAATAGGGGAGGTGCTGAGAGTTGTGGTCAGGAGTGTTTGGCCAGATGTTGAAGGCTTTTGAGAAAAGCTGAAAGTTTCTTTTTCTTAGCAAAACTCAGCCCAGGTGGTATCTGGACAATTGCCAGCACTGCCATTTTTGAGTGTTCTTGGTGACTTAACAACTTTTTCTTTTTCCTTTTTGGAATAGGAAAAAGTAAGGATTATAAAATTTATATTATCTAAAAAGCTCCCTAGAATACCAACTATCAAAATACTTGTACACAGTTAATACAAAAATTATTTCTTGAGGATATATTTCATTTTTTATGTTATCTTAAGAATGTTTTCAATATTGTCTTGTCTCCTTGTTCTGTGCCACTTTCCTGGGGAGATGTGAAAAAATATTTACTGACCCAAAACAGAGGATCAGTAACAGACCACATACAGATACTACCAAAGTTCAACTTTTTAAATAATGCATTTTATTGGGGCTCTTCACAAGAATATGAATGAGGAATTACAAGAACAAGATTGGCTTGGTGACAGTAGCATCACCAAAAGCCCACTTGAGCATGAGTAATAATTTGAAAAGCTAAAAACCTGGAGCACAGACTGCCAGCAGCCCAACAGGTAGGAGAATGTTCTTCTCAAATAGTTTGATTGATCTGAGGCTCTTCTAGGCAGCTCAACTTTTCTGAAATTTCTCATCAGTCCAATACTTCACATATACATAGAAACTGTGATATCTGGTGAATCTGGTCAGTTTAAGGGACTTCCTTGAACCCTTTGAGTTATTTACTTTATGAGCTTAAATATTTCCCCTGCAAGACTGAATATTGGAATGTTTATCTCCTTTTAGAATATCCCATGTCATATGCTATCTTAAAGGATATGTTTCACTCCAAGACTAATGCTGAGATTCAGCTGCCTTCTACTGCATTTTACCTTATTCTTAAGACCCCATATTTGGCTCCCATGCTGAGCGAACCTGAAAGGTGAGTCAGTGGCCACATGGCCAGAGAACCAGAAGTGCCACTCTCTGGAACTTCCACGATGTCCTTGGAATCCCCAACACAGCCTGCTTCAGGGCTGAGGGGACCGGAGAGCCAGCGGGTAGTGTTCCTGCTGCTGGGCCCTCTTTCTCCCACCCCACCCTGCCACCAAGCCCAAATTTTTGTCTGTGAGGTTCTTGGAACCCTGCAAGAGATCCTGCTCCCATGCTGAGAGAAATGGAGAGCCTGCCTTTTCACCTGCAAGGCTCTTAGAACCCTGCAACACAGCCTGCATTAGTGCTGAGGGGATCTGAGAGCCTGCTCCAGTGCTGAGGGGACCTAAGAGAAGGCAGAACAAGAAAAATTCCCAAGTACTCAGTCAGCCACAGCAAAGATTGGACCAAGACACCACGACTCTGTTGGCCTCATTTGAAGGAAGAGATGGGCAGGCACCAATGCAAGAATTCCTCCAACATCCTGAAAAGCAACATAGTCACACCAGAATCCCCCAAACATGAAACAGGAAGACTTGAACATCCTAACCCGGAAGATGTAGAATAAAACGACTTTAAACGTAATCTTATGAAAATGATGGAGACCTTTAAACAGGAAGTGAAAAAACTCCCTTAAAGAAAAGGAAGAGAAGACAAACAAAAGTTAGAAAAAATTAATAAATCCCTCAAAGATACCCAAGAAAACCAAGAAA
>LOJH01020656.1:0-20658 GCA_001685095.1 Ellobius talpinus
TGTGATTTTCTTTGGGGCTAAACAGCTGTGGGAACCAGGCAGGACAGAAATCCCCAACAAGCAGGGCCCCTGATGTTACATATGACTGTAGTAGGGAACTGGAAGAATAATGACGGGGGGTGATGTGTGGAAGGAGACCCCTTTTTCCTAGTCCATCGCCCACGCCTTCCACTCCCCCCAGGCATACCCAGGTTTGTTCATTTCTTCTCCTTTAGAGCCTCAGATACTCGCAGCAGAGGACAAGGGAAACTTAACTTAGTCCTGGTCACTCCTCATGTTAGAACGGCTTGCTGTGTTTTTTTTCAGTTGTGTGCCCATCCATGCCTCTTCCAGTTCATAAAACTTACCCACCCTGCCCGCTTCTGTCCAACCCCAGCTCATAAGAACCTTGTGAGGTCTGACAATGGGGGCGGGTCACATCAGAGTTCTGATTTTTATTGCCTTTGTATTTAGCAGAAGAAGGCTAGAATATACTCCAAAAGAAAGTATGCTGATCTAAATTGATACGGAAAGAGGACATCAGGCTAAAAGGCAGTTTAAAGCCACGTTATGATCTGTGGAAGCGGTAGCGGGAGGTAAACCTAGAGAGGAAGAATGAATGCTGGCTATGACGAATTTTGCTTGGCAAGATGTGTTTAAGAACATCCAGTCATATCACATCGACTCATTGGAAGAGATTAAAAGCCAACTCACTAAAAAGCTTTGGAGGAACCAGCTTTCTCCTACTTGCAGACTGTAGACAGCCAGTTCCCAGAGGTCGGCCTCTTTCTTAGGCAAGAAGCAGCTTCTGGAGGCTCGGAGCCTATGGAACACTGAAGACCCAGATGGCAACATCTGAAGAGCACAAAAATGTGACTTGTCTTGTTTTTTTTTTGTTTTTTTTTGGACAATAGAACCGCCTTTCCAGCCAGTGACGCTAAACAGCCATTTTGACTGAGTTTTTGTCTTTGTTTCCTGGAGTCTTACGGAAAGGAAGTGTTGAGCCCTAAGGATGAGCTTCTCTTTTGTGCCTTCTTGACCCTTTACCCTCAAGAAAGAGCCCTGATCTCCTCCTCAGTAGCTATGTTCAGTAGACGTCTTGGAAGCTCTGTCCCATAGACAGGAATGTAGGCACCTGAGCTGGTCATGTTCATCACAGGACAGCATGGCCCTAAGCCAGGGCTCCAAGGTCAGATTCATTGTCAGGAGAAAAGTCTAAACTGAAAGGTAAAGTCTAACTATTTGCAAGGTAATCACCATATACAATGGGAGGGCTAAATGGTGAAATTAGAGTCCTAGAACCCTCAAAGGCAGGTGTGTACCAGAGCAAAATTCCAAAGGTTCTTCGGGGTAGAGGTGATATCTTATCCATGAGGTGAGTGTTTAGGATGAAGGCAGCAGTTCTCAGCTCATGGATCATCTTATATGCAGTCCTTAAGATCCTTAATGTCTGTGCAGAAAGGTAAATTGTGTGCTTACACAGAGTCCAGTACACAGTGATCTTCAACCCAGTAACCTCTTAATTTGTGTTGGGTCCTATTTCTGTAAATTATTCCTTACCAGTTTTTGAATTGGTCAAAAAGTGTCGGAACCATAAGACAAAGCATTATAATAGACACAGATGATAATCTCAGCCCTCCCTGATGTGCTAGGATCGTCACTGTTCTCAGTAATGACCAGAATTGGGAGAGGAGGCAGTAGCCCAAGCATGTGTTGCTGTGTTTAATTGGAGCCAATCTTCCATGCAGACGCTGAACTATGCAACCAGAGGGCCAAGTATGAAGATTATTGAGTGAAAATGTGTACTCAGGTTACCGTTCTGAGCTGTTCTCTGGGAAGCCCTGTTTATACCATTTAGTCCACAAATCTTTCTCAAACTGGTGATATCACCTACCTATTTGATGGGGTGGCATTGCGGTTGTGAAGAGTGGATTGGGTGGTCTCTCCCAGGCAGCGGGCACCATGTCCACACTCTCACAGGTCTTTGTGTGTGGAGGAGGAATGGAAGAAAGGGCATAAGTGGTCAAAGCGACATTTCTTTCTTCGCAAATCTAGATACTTCAGTTCGTATGTCCACTTACCAGTAATTTAAGGGCAAGCATTCTGTAGCATAAGGAACCTAATCAAATGCCTTCTCTGGCCAGTGTTGTAGGCGCTATGCCCTGAGTTTGGACCTCTGTAATTCTGGGTATCAACTGATACTGTTAGGCATGGCTTTGATTTCTGTAGTACTTAGAATACAAAAATTAAGTCACTCTTTGACCCAAACAAATTGGGTGTGAGAATGTCTATGCTAATATCTCGGTGTGAAACCGAGGTTTTAAACTACGTCTTCAGCCACAGTGATAGTTTACATAGACGAAATTCTGTCTTCAAATGCTTCCATTTATGAGAAAGATTCTGAAAATGGGTGGATTTTTTTCTGTGGAGCCAATGGATAAAGTCGTGACCCAAGTCCTTCTTTGAATCCTAGGAAGTCTGCCATGTTCACTTGTCCTTAACTAACAACCTCACAAACAAGGAGCTAGGAAAGATTTATGGCTGTTTGGTTTGGCTCCAGCACTCAGAATCAACTGTGGCCCTGGCCTGGGTGTGGATAAAAAAACAAATGTATTTTTCCTAGAAGTTTAATTAAACTAAACAGATATATGTGTTGCTTACACAACTGTAAGTATTAAAACACACACAAACACACATGCATGCACACACACATACACACAATCTAGGATTTTGTCTTGATTTGAAGTGGAAGGTTTTTCATTTATGACTACTTTAGAAACAGAAAATTGTTTTGAAAAAATGCATCTGTTGATTAACAGAATAGAATCTATCAAAGAAACAAGTCAATGAACAAACAATAAATACATTTTTATAACATGATTAATTAAGACCAGATAATATATGTGTGGGAATATTCCAGATGAGCATTTGAAAAATCTAATATAATGTATATATGTTTGAGTGTACTTCTTTTTATTATTTATTTTATTTTTAAAGATTTATTTGCTTATATCATTTTACATGTCTGTCTGAATGCATGTCTGTGGACCACATGCATGCAGTACCTGTGGAGGCCAGAAGAGGGGGTCAGATCTCTGGAACTGGAGTTACAGGTGGTTGTTTGCCATTTTGTAGGTGCTGGGATTTGAACCAGAGTCCTCTGGAAGAAGAGCCTTTGCTCCTAACCCTTAAACTATTGATTCAGCTCATTGCATGTATTTATAATCTCAGAAAAGAGAAGTCCAAATAAAGCTAGATTTATTGTGGCTTTTTCTTACTTATGTCCTGGGTTGAAGTTTATTAGGGAAAAGAAACTACAATCATTGATAACCAATGTTAATACCAATATTTGTTGTTATCAGCCACCTGCTAGCCTGAGTCACTGACGGCCACATCTGAATAGTCTTTGAAGAATTGTGTGTGGTCCCCAACATACAAGCAATATAAACAGAGGCAATTCTGTTTATCCACTCATTAAAAACGATAGTTGCGTTTTCCTTGCAAGCTGCTTCTTTCTGGTCATAATACGTACCTCTCCACCATGCCCTTTCTTTCATATTCTGTGTACGAAGGTGACAGTCACTTGCTGAAACAGCCCTGGTGGTACGTTTCTATGATTGTTCCTGGGAAACTCTTTAGCCTGTCAGCAAAGATGTCAGAAGAATTGAACATTCCTTTTGGAATAAGAAGCATCTTTGTCACCTGCAATGCAATGCCTGCTGAAAACAAGAAGAATGGTGGGTACAAGTGTGAATAACAGAGACGAGCGGTGTCTACGTGGCCCGCGGAAGATGACCCAGCCAGAGCCTCGACTCTGCTGCTTACCGCTGCTCTTCTCGTTGGATGAAATATTCATGCCTCTGCCCTGCTCTCGGCAAGCACTATTGATTTCTTGTCTAAACGCTGCTATATTTAGTCTAGACAAATGGAATGTGGATCACTGCTGAATAAATTGAATGAAAGACTGGGGATCTTGCCTGCCGCTTTTTCTCAGTCCTGGGCAATTATTTATAATCAAGGGCAGTTTTTGTAAGTTGAGGGTGATTTTTCACAATTTAGTGATTAGTCTGTGAACAAACGCAGGCGGTTAGACACAATCATTTCTGTAGGGATACAGGTTAAGAAGTCAGATTGTCCTTTGAGGTCTGCAGTGACTGTTTCGGAGCACTGGGGAATTTTATTCCATATCTTGTTTTCTTGTTTGTTTGTTTGAAGAATTTTAAGGGATTGATGTTTATAGTTTATTAAACAATAAGGAAGACCCAAGGGTCTTTTGAATTATTTTATGTTTTGTGTTTAAGATTCTGACCTCTGCTTATTAAGATGTCCATGAAAAACACTGAAGACTAAAGTCTGGCCTGTTAAAGATGAAAATGAAGTGTATGGTTAGCGACATTGCTTTAGGCTGGACTCATGAAAACTCTGAGTTAATGCCAAAACTCTCACAACCCTTCACAGCCTTGACGAGAAGGTGTGCATGGCCCGTTACAGCTAAGGGCCTACCTACCTGCTCAGCCGTCTTGTTTTCAGACTTGTCACACTTTATTTGCTTGAACAAGAGTAATGTCCTAAGCACTGTTTGCCAAACCATCGTTTATTAATAAATCATTTCCCATCATCATTAAACTGCTACATGCAGTATCAATAGTTCAAACTTCTGATCGACACATTGAAAAATAGCCAATATCAGCAAAGAAAGATTGCTACCTGTCTGCACTAGTATGCTCACACATGTGTTCCCACATGTGTGCCATACAGCATGATTGCTGCTGCATGAATGCATGCATGCATGTGTGCCATACAGCTAGATTACTACTCATAAGCATTTACACGTGAGGCCTTGGTACTCTAAACAGGATACCTGGGAGTTTTCCTTTAAGCCCTGAAAATAAACAATAAACCTACATAGAAAAGAAACTTAATAATTCCCAATCTGGGATCTTCAAACCTATGTAGATGTGGAACATGCGGAAGTGATGAATATTTCTAGTAATTTTAAGAAATATGGATTTTGATGAAGGATTTTTCACCTAGGGAAATTCTCATAAATCCACAAGGATGACCCCAGCTAAGACTCCTAGCAACAGTAAACAGGGTGCCTGAACTGGCCTTTCCCTATAATCAGATTAGTGACAACCCTAATTGTCATCATAGAGCCTACATTCAGTAACTGATGGAAGAAGATGCAGTGATCCACGGCCAAGCACTAGGTTGAGCTCCTGGAGTTCAGTTGAAGAGAGGGAGGAGGGATCATTTGAGTAAGGTGGGGCTCTAGATTGTGATTGGGAAAACCACAGAGACAGCTGACCTGAGCTAGTGGGAGCTCACAGACTCTGAACTGTCAGCTTTGGATCCTGCGTGGGACTGATCTAAACCCTCTCAATGTGGGTCACAGTTATGTGACTTGATATGTTGGGGAGGCCCCTGGCAGAGGAACCAGGACTTACTCTGGGTGCATGAACTGACTTCTCAGAGCCCATTCCCTGTGGAGGGATACCTTGCTCGGCCTTAATACAGGGTCTGGCCTCAACTTGGTATCTCAGACCTTGCTGACTCCCAAGGAAGGTCTTACACCCTTTGAGGAGTGGATATGTGGTAGGATGGAGGGAGGTGGGGGTTAGGAGAAGGGGAAGGAGGGGGAACTGGAACTAGTATGTAATTTCTTTTTAAATTAAATAAGTAAAAAGAAGAAATATGGAATAAAGTAGAGTCACCCAGATTCTCACCAGAAGCACGGCCCTCATGTGTCCTCTGTGTCTCTCCATGCAAAGAGTTTATGGACTTAGTGAGACTGACAATTCTCTCTCTCTCTCTCTCTCTGTCTCTCTCTCTCTCTGTGTGTGTGTGTGTACGTATGCGTAGTTATGACTGGATTTGTTTGTCTTTTTTTTCCCTCAAGTCCCAAGGCTCAAGATTTACAGTGATGTCTAATATTTAAGGGGCTCCATAACAGTGTGTGCAGTTTGCTGATCACAGTATTATTGCCATTTTATTACTGATCTTTAAGGATTCTACTATTTTCATTGTAGGGATTCATATGTTTTTGAGCATGTGTGTGTGTAAATGGGTCTGCATGCTTCTACATCTGAAGGCATATGCACATGCATGCACATATTTGTGGAGGGAAGCCAGAGGGCAACCTTGAGCGACATTCCTCAGTATGGCAGCGTCTGTTGCTGGCCTGAAGTTCCCCAAGCACTCTAGGCTGGATCCTTGGTGCTAGGACTACAGCCTGCAACACCATCTCAACTATTTCTTTAAATTTAGATGCTGAGGCTTAAATTAGTGTCCTCATGCTTGTACCGCAAGAGCTGATCAACTGACCTTGGTCCCCAGCCAATGGCTACATTTGATTTTTGCCAAGTGGATATGACATAGTTTATTTAGGTATTCCTTCTAGTTGGTGACTACGACATTAATAAAAAAAAACAAAATCTCCAAATAACAATGTAGCATTGAAGTTTTTTCTCCATTAGGATTGTCTCTGTATGATTTATTTCTAGAGGTGGCAAACCTGAATAAAATTATAGAAATATTCAATATCTCATGGTTCAAATTTTGGATTGATTTTTGTCAATTTCATACCAAATGGAAGTACCACTTTTAATAAATAATTCAATCATGTTCTTACCTTTTAAAATGGGGCATGATGCAGGCAGACATAAATGCATGCTCATATATACATGGGCACATATGTGATTCTTTGTAGCTACATAGTGATGTTTCATTTTTTTAGTGCTTTATATTGTTTTCCAGTGAAGGTGATTTTTAGTTACTGAATTGTTTTTATTTTCTAGTATTTATAGAAATCATTATTTTATTTCAAGAGTTGCTTATACATTTTAGATTGGCTAGCTAATCATTATTGGTGAACTATTTTAATGTACAGAAAATTTCCATTTATATGTAATGAGAAGACAAAATCAGCAGTGTTTCCTGAAGGGTGTCCTGCACACACTGTGAGTGATGGCGCTCATGTGAGCCTTTGACTACATTGCTCTGACCATCTCTACTTTAGTGGTGGTGGGGCTGGGGCTCAGTGCAGATAATAGTGTTCTCAGGCTTGTGTAAGTAGCGGAATTGGAGCAAGCACTGGGGTTTAGAGCAGGGGGGTGAAACTGATGGCTTGCATATTGCGGTTGACTTACTGAACCTTTTCCCTAGGCTTCTCAGAAAGTTAAAGTATTTTGAATATTTTTGCAATTAAAATTTCTAGTTATTTCTGCCTGTGCTAGGTGTTAGAGCTGAGTAGTGGTTCTCTAACTTGGAGGAGATATAACCTCAGCTTCCAAAAAAGTCATTCTCTTTAACTTGATCTGTTTCACTTTTTTTTTACAAAATTTTACCTGATTCCTCAGGGTGGATGTATTCCTCAGAATGTTTAGCCACCAATTCGGCATGGGATCTGACCAATTAGAGTAGACATTAGCCATAAGCAACCGCCATCTGGAGAGCTTCTTGGGCTGTGGTTTTCCTACCTAAAACTTTCTTTTGGTGGGGCAGCCTGCTTATCTACTCAAATTGTGCTAGAAACTTCACATATATTATGCAATTCAATTTTTATAAATTTAAATATTATCTTCAAAAGTTATATTTGGGTCATCAGATCTTTTTTCCTTTGGTGGTTTGATTAAATATTTACTTGAAGTTCCCGCATACTTCTTCCTCTCTTGTTTATTTTAAGAATGAGGTTTCACGATTTAAATGATTACTATTTAAGAGCCAGTACTTAGACACTTGGCTGCTCTCACTTCTTCATGTGCGGACTTGGCCTGTTGTTATGGTTAGTCACCATTAGCTGAATCTGGATGGAGATTTTTCCCACTTCTTTCCTAGGTCTGATAGGGACACTGATGTATTGCATCGCACGCTTAACTTAGGGTAGAACTCCTCTCTGTCCCTGATTAGAAGACTTTTTATGAGTCCATGAATTGATTCGTGACAGAAGTTCCCTTTTTGTATGACATCTTTCTTTCATCTTGCATTTCTTGGTCTTCAGTGGCTTAAATTTGTTTAGTGGTTCAGTCTAATAAACTTTATAAATGATTTTTGATACCTCTAGGTGAATCCATCTATTTGAAAACAGACATCTGTAGAAAGATTCAGAGCAGAATACTTGTAATTGAGTGAATTTAACTCAGGGACCTTTTACCAAAATTTATCTACAAAACACATTTTGCCTTCACTGTAAAGCAGTGATTGTGCCCCTTCCTTTATGTGTGTGCTTATGAGTACAGGAGAGGGTAGAGTGTTCTTTGTCTTGGTTTGTTTACAAATCAGAGTGCTAATTTCCAATCTTCATCTCCCCTTCTCTGTCTTCCTTCCCATGTCTCCAGTGGATGTGAAATCAGAGGTTCCTATGGGCCTGGAGCCCATCTCACCTTTAGACCTAAGGACAGACCTCAGGATGATGATGCCCGTGGTGGATCCTGTCGTCCGTGAGAAGCAGCTGCAGCAAGAGCTGCTTCTCATCCAACAGCAGCAACAAATCCAGAAGCAGCTCCTCATCGCGGAGTTTCAGAAGCAGCACGAGAACTTGACGCGGCAGCATCAGGCACAGCTTCAGGAACACATCAAGGTAGCAAATGTGTCTTTGTCTCTGTCCTTCTCAATCAGGGCACCTGCACCCCGGTGTGGGTCCAAGACCAGCCCACGGGAGCACTGATGGGCAAGTTCACTGTGGTTAAAACGCAGATGTCTGGCTTGACCGCAATTGTGGTTGTACTAGTTGGAAACGTGGTTAAGTACCCGGTAAGAGTGTTAGGAACTTCCCATGCGCGTCTGTACCCTCTACTGCGTGTTCCTTTTCCCAGTGTAGCCACCACCAAGAACCACAAGCTGAGAGAGTGCCAGGTTAGGCTGCTAAAGAACCTGTGTGCCCTGTTCATCAGGAAGGGTAAATTCATCCTGTAAACAGGAGCAGTCCAAGTCTCTTGATTGTTTTCTTCTCAGTCTAGGTCAATACAAGTTTTTCCTTGTAGAAAAGATATTATATGGCGTATAATCAAAATCAAAATAAAATAATTCAATGAAAAGTCAAAGGGGGTTTTATATTTTTATATGCGAAAGTGGAATAAATATTTTAATGCTTTTATAGACTGTTAGGTCAGGGGAAGTATAAGAAGAGCTCAGATTTTTTACTGACATGTGGCAATTGTATGTTCACTGAAATATGTCACTGTAGCTTTGTCTGTCTTTTGTTTGTTTGTTTTAATAATTAGCAAAGACATTTACCAACAGGGGTCTTGCAGGGTATGGCAGCACATAGCTCTAAACTCAAAACTTGGAAGTTCTAGATCTGGGCTGCCAAATGAGGCAACGTTTTTAAATTGTAAGAAAGCACAAGGATGTTTTGAGTCAATAAAGTAGATATTTGATTTGAATTTATTATTAAAAGCACAAAATATAATAAAATTTTATTTTATAATCAACTCCTTCAAAGATGACTTAAGGGTAATAATCAATAGAATTATGAAATTTGTCATATTTTACTGTACTGTATTCTAGGCACATAATCTCATGTGTATCAAGTACATGTGGTATCAATATAGATCATGAAGTTATAACACTAAATTACAATGTCTAAGAAGATAGAAGTACTATGTTCTTCCCATTTTTCTTGTTCTGCAAGATATATTATCTGCATAAAAGGCTCTTAAATGCCTGATATAAAATATAATCTCTTTCCTTAACTAACAAAGTTTATTAAACACTTTCATATGATTGCTCCCTAAAATACCTTAAAAATAAGAATGAAGGATTTTGTGTGTGTGTGTCCCCAATGAAATCATTATCTCATGGCTATATTTAAAATATGAGTGACCTTCACTTAGTTTGTACATTTATTTTTTAATAAAGGCCACAGCGTTCCTTCAGTTTGACCCTTGGAACGGTAATAGAAGCATTGCTATCTAGATTGCTCTCCTTCCAGGCACGGTAACTGGGCCAGGAGGCACGGGTGTGATGCATGCTCATCAACTGGCTTCAGGAGCCGAGTAACTGTATGGTTCATTTTCTTTTGTATATGAGTCCTCCTGGAGTATCAAGCCATGCTGATAAGCTGCTTGCATCGGTTTGCTTCAGATTTGTTTCTTTTTCATTAGTGTCTGGTGCCATTGTTATTACTGAAGCCAAGTGTGAGTAATTTACCATTTGATCACTAAGAACCTAAGAATAGCAAGTATTGATTGCTTCTGTGGCACAAACAAAATGATATGGCAGGTTGATTGACATCTAGAAGAGGTTGGAAAAGTGGCTCTTGAGAGAGTTAGGATCTTGAGGTGGTTAGAAGGGAACTATAGCTTTATGAAGATGTTTTCCCTACATACAGCATTATTGTGTGAGAGGCAGAAGACCTGTTGGCATCCTTTTAAGATTAGGAAGTTAAATGGCGTCCTTACCATTTTTATTTTGTCCCGTTACTGTCTTGTGGGTAGGCCTAAAGGTTAATCTTTTTAGCATTCATTTCGATTTATTTGCATGAGAAAGAGTACCCCAAGCTTTAAGGGCATTAGCTTTTGAACTGTGACTCTTCTCACAGCCGGCACCTGCTGCCTTCTGTTCTAGTCTCCCAGTTTCTGTCTAATCAGCTGAGGTAGAGAGAAACGGTGTGACTCCGCAAAGCCACATAGAGTGTGACTAGAATGTGTTGTCTTCTCTAGTTTGCCCCCAAAGCTCCCAAATCCCCGTGACTCACGGCTGGAAAGAAACGTGTTAAGTTTTAATTCTTTTTAATTTTTTAGGCATAACCCATTCCTATAGTAGTTGTTGGATGTAAGTAATGACTATGGTAACAAATCTGTGTGCTTTTTCATATCAAGGACTTATAGTTCGATTTCATTGAGGTTTTAGATAAAGTATTGAATCCATTTGACCAGTCTCAATATCGATATAGAGTTGGCATTCAAACAGAATTTAAACATAACTATGGATTCCTAAGTAACAGTGGTATATTTGAGAACACCCATTAAGTAGTTGGCGGATAAAAACAAAGCACAAGGTAGTAAGCTGTAACATGGAGAAGAGACAGAATCACTCCTAACCATGTGCGTGGGTGGGCTGTCACTCCTGGCATAAAAATTCGCCTTCTTGCTGCCACAAAGAAACAAGAAGGTCCTGAGAGCATTTAATTTTTATTACACTATTTGTTATAAAATACAAGCTTTTAGATACCAAATATTCAAAAGGATAAATTATTCTTTAGTTGCTATTAAGCTATAAGAGTAATAAATGAAACTGTATCATCCAAAACAAAAAACCCAATTTCATATGAATTATGTATATGATCTGTGAGAGGCATTATCGTCCTTCTTACTCATGATGAACTGAGGTTCTCAGTACCTTTAGTGCCCAGTCAGATCTCATATGTGGCAATGGCAGAGGCTAAGAGAATTGTTTGTTCTCCAGTGGGTACATTGGCTTTTCTTCAGATATATGTATTTCTCCGTCCAAAAGGAAGTGGATATCCTCAAATACCATAACAAATAGCCTCATATTTGTGTTATGTGTGATTTGAAGTGAATGCAGAGGTTTCAGAAAACCAGACTCCAGTACATGGGAGTTTGTGGAAGTGATTTCATTTGGATGTGTGTCTCTAATCTAGAAGTTTTCATGTGTTAGAGGTCAGTTCTTAACCTTCTATGATCTTCTAGAGAAGTATATGGATGTGTAGATTATGTCACCCTAACGAAAACTGTCTCTGTGGAAGGGTACAGTCTTAGTAGGTTTCCCCAAATTAACTCTCACCCCCGTCCTATCCATGGTAATTTTATACTGTATCTCGGGGTAAGACTGGTTGTCTATCTATGGTGTGAGAAACTTTGTGAAATAGACATCAAGGCCTTCTCTGCATTTGTGTGTGCCTATATTTTGCAGGCACATGGGGAAAGGAGCTAAAGATTCAAGCCAACAACATTCAAATGACCTGAGTGGATTTGGTAATTTTTGATAGGGATCTACAAGTAATGGAATTATCTAAAGACTTACTTCTTGTAGATATCAAAACCATTCAGTTTCCTATCTTTATATTTCAGTCATAATAAGGTGGTTGAAGCACAAGTGAAATGCTATCAAGTTCCAAACGTTGATAATGTTGCAGTGTGGGGCAGTAAGTGATGACGTTGAAGCTTAAAGAAATTGCACACTCTCATGTCTTTCTCTTCTCGCAAGTTGCAACAGGAACTTCTAGCCATAAAACAACAGCAAGAACTCCTAGAAAAGGAGCAGAAACTGGAGCAGCAGAGGCAAGAACAGGAAGTAGAGAGGCATCGCAGAGAGCAGCAGCTTCCTCCTCTCAGAGGCAAAGATAGAGGACGAGAAAGTAAGAGGCACCAGGGTAACAGATGCACTCTCTTCTCGAATGGCAAGGAACCGATGAACCGTGGAAATAAGCCTGTTGAAACTGCCCTTGTCTAGTTAAAAGAATAATGTAGAGTCTAAAGAGCCCTTTCCTAACAGCTCTGCAGAGCATAAGGAGACATAAACACGGCATTGCCAAAGACACAGGCATGTTTTTTGGACTTTGTAAACACCATCACACTAAAGGGATGGAATGTAAGATTCAGTAATAAAGTTACATTTACATGTTTTCATTTCTTCCATCTTCCTGCTCAGGCAGTCATTTTTCTAAACACGGTACATACCACGCCTCCGGTCCCTTTTATTGTTCTTAGACACCAGGCAGAATGTCTGCAAAATACTGCTCCACAAGAGGGAGACAGAGCCAAATAATCGCCCTCTACCCAGTCAGTTCAAACTCAGGTCGTTGCAAAGTTTAGTGTGTGGTGATTTGAACTGAAATTATCAACTGAATTGATTTGTTTAACAATCAAATGAATTTTAAAACAATGTTGAATTTTTTTAAGAAGAAAATCAGGAAAGATCATTTTAATGTGTTATAGTAATCTACAACACTCTCCAAGATTCCTGATTTAAAAAGAAATAAAATTAAAAACTAGTGATTTATTCCTATTTATTTGCTTATTTTTGTCAGTACTGGGGATTAAACATAGAACTTCACAAATACTAGGCAAGCATTGTACCATTTAACTGCAGCCCCAACCCTCAGCAATTTTCTTTTGTAAACTCAAAGACAACTTGATGGCAGTTCTAGGAATTCTGTTCCTATAGAAATGATCCAAGAACTCATTGAAGGCATTCTGAAAATTTGTAATGTAAGCAGCAGTTACAACACAGGGCTCTGCCATTTTCTAAAGTCTATGTAGATTTGGTTTTGTTTTTCTTTTAATAGGAAAACTCCATATGCTGTGGCCAGTGGTATTTCTTCGTAACCATTGTTGAGTATTCTTGAGTAGTGAGATTAAGTGACCCACAGGCGGTGTCTCTCTCCCTGTGTGTGTGTTTCAGGGGCAGTGGCAAGCACAGAGGTAAAGCAAAAGCTTCAAGAATTCCTGTTGAGTAAATCAGCAACGAAAGACACTCCAACCAATGGAAAGAATCATTCCGCGAGCCGCCATCCCAAGCTCTGGTACACGTATGTTCTGTGTTTGGCTGTTTTCATCCTGAGGGTAGAGAGCATGGGTTCTATCTTTGGCTGACCTGGGCAGAAATCCTGACTTTTACCACTTCTGGGGCTTGCGTGGCTGCTAACAAGTGCCTAGAAATCACTAAGGATCAGCCTTTCTCTCCACAAAAAAGGCACCGACCACAAGAGCACCTGCCTCCAGAGTTGCTGGGAAGTCCTGAGAAAAAATGTTACAGAAGGATATAGGTGCAAGCAGGGCTCAGTTAGCATTAGCTAACTAAGGGAGTTAATGAGCATCTATCACCAGGAGGGCAGGGAGTGCATTGTCTTCCTTACTGAATGAGTAACTGGCATGGGGGTAGAACCCAGGGATGGTTTTGAATCCTCAGGTAGTTTCTCTGATATCTGTGCAGAATTTGTGAATGTTTAGGAGATTTGGGCTTATTTTTGTTACATGTGGATTAATATAAAATGGAAACCAGAGCTATTTTGAGAAATTCAGGTGATTTTTGGTCGTTTCAAAAGGAAGATGGAAAAGGGAAGGGGAGGGAGGAAGATAAATAAACCTAAGCCTTTAGTGACTCCTTTGGCCCCACCCACTCTACCTCACTCATTCCCGCCCCATGAAATAATGGTTTGGCTTCTTAGAGACATATAAGCTGATAGTAGAATACATGTTCGATGGAAGCTTTCATGAAACCATGTTTCCCCAAACCAGCAGAAATAGTACATAAAATACAATTCTGTTCTCTATGAGATAGGAACATTTTTCCCAAAATCCCATCAAAGACTAGATATAAAAATCACATTTGCTAATAGGCAAGTAGATATTGGATTTATTTCTCTCATAAATGTGTTTGCTGAATGGCCTTAAGGCTTTATGTGACATATTTTTCAATCCTCGCATCAAGGACAGGAAGTATATACTAATTATTTCATAGAATTTGGAAGCATCCCGAGAGTTTTTGCAGAACAGTTACTACATTTCAAAGTCTGTTTATAGGTTTGGACCCTCCTGTTTTCCCAGAATGGAGGTAACAGGCAGATTCCAAAATATCTTAGACATCTGAACAATTGTGTCCCACGTGCATATTGGTTGACCCGAGAAACCAGCCAGTATCAGAAAACAATCTAAAAGAAATATAATTTTGTTATCTTAAGTCATCTACATAGGAAGTGACTGATTCATAATGCTTTCAAAGTTAGCACATTTCAGGAAAAAAAAACATAATTTTCTAATGAGAAACAACTACTAGGAAATAATTTATCCGGTGAAAATACTTCAGCTGTTCCCTTGAGTGTATCTGACATGGCCCTCATGTCAGTAGTGATCTTTTCTTGTTTATATGTAATATAATTCCAGGCTAACCATAAATCATTAATCTGAGGAATGAGCTATGTGGCTCTGGGAATTTTCCTTGAATTCTCAAAGAATCAGTTTCCGCCTCTGTAAAAAGGGCATAAAAACATGTGTTGATGCTTTTTGCCAGTTTGAAGTATGTGAAATGACCATACATGAGTTGTGTTGAGAATGTATTTATCAGATAAAGACTTGCGGTGGAGTAGTCAGTGTGGAAGTGGCCCTGTGCCCTGGGTGTTCTCTCCTTGTCTGATAATTAGGATTCGTGTGCACACTGGGTAGTTTGAGTTTAGTGCTCCAAATTATTCTTCAGTAGCACAATTGCTTCCTTTTCAATATATTCATTCAAGAAAAATAACATATTTTTAAGTTAGTTTTCTATTGAAGAGGAATGTGCTTTCTTTTTTCAATAATTTATGTATCTTTACTTTATGTGCATTGGTGTTTTGCTTGCGTGTTTGTCTAATCTTGGAGTTACAGACAGTTGTGAGCTGCCATGTGGTTGCTAGGAATTGAACCCAGGTCCTCCGGAAGAACAATCAGTGCTCTTAACCGCTGAGTCCTCTTTCCAGAATGTGCTTTCAAATCCACACTTTAAGATGGCCTGTAGGACTCAGGCCCCTGAGGCTCCTGGCACTGTGGTCTCTTCGGTACAAAGGCCGTCCTTGTGCACATGGCTATGCCATCTGGCAGTAACGAGGTCTTTGGACGTGTTCACTTTCACCATGGTTGTTCTATAAAGGTGACTCCAAAGGATCAGAATGGTAGCTGTTTTTGTTTGTTAGTTTGTTTTTGTAGTTTTTTAAAAGTATAAAAATCTAAGTTTGTCTATCAAAGTGAAATTTCCCATGTAACTGAACGGCCAAACACAAGGTGGGCGCTGCCAAGAATTCTGTGCCCATTGTTCTATGTTTTGCTGCAGTGAGCTTTGATACACGAGGCTGTGGTTTGTAGACGCTAAGGAGGGAGGAACTAAATGCAGTTGAGTCACGTGGACAGCGCTCGCAGCTGAGGCACGTGGATAGCATGTGCGGCTGAGTCACGTGGATAGCGCCTGCAGCTGACTCCTGACTTGCACGCCCTCTTTGTTTGCCGTAGGGCCGCTCACCACACCTCACTGGATCAAAGCTCTCCACCTCTCAGTGGGACGTCTCCATCCTACAAATACACGTTACCAGGAGCCCAAGACGCCAAGGACGATTTCCCCCTGAGAAAAACCGGTAAGTTGGCACAGCCAGGACAACGCTTACTTTTTCACGGCACACCTTCCTTTTGTTCTTCCCACTTCTTGATAGAAATTAAAGAATATGACGTCTAGGCTGTACACCTTACACTCATAGCTTCTTGAACCAAATGTGTTCACACGCACATGCACACGTGGGCTCCTGTACATATTCAGAGAATCACAGATGTGAGACTCCCTTTTCCTTATTGCTGCGTGAGTCCATTCACTAGATAATTTAAGTATCTTTATAAGATTGAAAAGTATATCAGATTTCACTTAGCAATCGACCCCAGAAAAGTGTGACATTTGTTCACTTTAAGGATCCTATACTGCCCTTCTTTTCTTTAACCATTTGCCTAAGCATGTCTAGTCAGAATATTTTGTCCAACTTTTTTTAATTTTAATATTTCAAACATTAATTTAGTAAGCATCAGTTCAGTCGATGCTTTCTTCTGAGAAAGTTTGCTCCCTAGGGTTCTCTAGACTCCTGACCTAAGTAAAAATGTGTTATTAATTTCATGTATAAGGACACACAACACACAACCACACTCATAGGAACTCACAGTAAAACTTGTTTGGAGGAGTGTCACCGTGGAATTTTGTTTAGGATTTAATGGACAGTATCATCTCTAAATCATGTACATTTCTTTTCCCATCTTCTGTTCCCCTTGAATGTCACTGACAAGTGATATTTAATGTGCATATATGCTCTTCCCACTACAATCAATATATTTAAACAATAGATTTGTATACAGCATGTTCTAAAGCTTTCAGTGTTAGAGACTGCAGCTTTTCAAAAGATTTAAAATATTCCACAGCTTCCAAACTGGCATTCATAGATAGTTGAAGCTATTGTATTTTACGCAGGTCTTATTGAGGGACTGTATCTCTGTAATTTGTGTATAAAATCCACAGAGTGGCGATTTCAAATAATTATATTCATTTTTCTAAGCAATTTGGAGTAATTAAAATGGATTTAGATTGTACAAACACATGCTGGAGCTAATTTCTGTCAGATAATTTACCTGTGGCATAATGAAGATTTAAGAATAAAATCAATTGTGAATAAGAATTTATTTCCCCTCATCCAAGTTATATAGTCCCAGACACAGGGAAAGAGTGCTTAAGCTTCCCAAGGCAATCAGTGCCTTTTTATCTTTATAGGCTGGGGATTTTTGTGTCTCTAGGACGTCAGATATAGTAGAACACTTCAGTGGGGTCCAGTGTAAAGGGAGGACTGGCTGAGCTTCACGGATTGCATCTGAACTTTACGTTGCTACCCACATAGTGCATTACCTTTCTTGTGAGTAACGGTCTCTAGGACAGAAGGAGGGAAGATAAGAGTGAAGCTTTCTGTACTTCTAAACCTGAGGATTTAGTTTGTGAAAATTGATTCATAGAGGGTGTGGCATGAACAACATTAATATTTGGTGACATGTGTAGGAGCTATTGACCAAATTCTATCAACATTCCCATAATCAGGGAAGACACTGTCGTGAAATAGCCCAAGAAATGATGAGAAGGAAAGATCACGGAGTCTGCTTGTGACAGAAGGCTCCTAACAAGTGATGTATGTATTCAAACCTGTCCTCTGAGTGTGTGGCCTGCTCTTCCCTCTTACTGCTGAGATGGCACACGGACTTAGCTGAAGTGCCCTCCAGAGAAGGGGCATCTGGGCCCCCAAGCATCCACAAAGAAAATCTGTTTTTTAAACCAATGAGTATTAAAAGTTGGTAGTCTAGATCCTTCTGTTGAGAACAGATTAGCTTCCCTGTGAGAATAAAGAGCTCATTCATTTAATTTATTCTCAATGAAACTCCCCACCCACAGCACAAACGTGCTCAGTGTGTATGTTATGTCCCTGGATCTGAATCTGGGCACATATGTGAGCAGCTCTTTGTGGCGTATCATACATGAGAACACCCATGGCCTGTCTTACGGTATATTTTCTGTAGCTGCTCAATATTTTAACTGTGTCCTTTTTCTGCTGAAAATCTGACATTTATGAAGTATCAGGCTGCTGATCTGCAGAAACCACACGTTTTCAAACATCATAGAGTTAAAGTTCTTGAAGAGCTGTTAATACTTTGATATCGCTATAGGGCTTCCGAATATCCCTTTCCAATTCCCGCTGTCTGTTGAAGAAAAGTGTGACGTAATAAACCACAGATGTTTTCTGCATATGAAAACACTTAGAGATGCTCTTCATTAATTTCAAATAGGCAGGGCTCGTCAGTGTCCAGACATGGGTCGTCTTGGTATATGTCAACTGTGTTGGTCTTTCATAGGTCACTGAAAAATTTCAATAATATTTCCATTATTGACTCCTACTTCAGCATTTGCTATATTCTACTGACTAAAATGGTGTTTTGAAAGATGTAAACTATAAAATTATGCCATATATATGGTAAACCATAAAATTATGCCATATATATGGTAAACTATAAAATTATGCCATGGCAAACTGTAGGTGGTGACCGGGGAAAGTGCTAAAGGTGACTTTTGTGTCATACAATGACATCACATTGAACTGAACCTCAGGTATTGCCGTAGGTCATCCTGAAGTACAAGGACAGCCAGGGTCGAGCTTTGCGTCACAACAGCCAGATTTCTAGCTTCTGCTGTCTACTTAGATATTACCTCAGACTTAGCAGAACTTGATAAATGAACCAGTTCTGTCTTTTGAATTGCCCATAATACTACATCACTTTCATTTCTTTCTGATCATTTCTTTCTGATCATTTATCGAATTGCTTGTGTGTATTAATAAGGTTTAGAGAATAAAACTGGAATTAGAGTAAGGAAAGCCTGCACGGCTTTAAGTAGATTAAGGTAGTCCTGGGGATGTCCCTGCCGCCGTAAGGACAGTTTGGAAGCTCTCCGAGCTTTCTGGACACCCCTGTCTTCAGCCACAAACAACCCAGGAATAGCCATCTACAGAATTCTTAGTTTCTCACAGGAGTCTGAACTTTCTCATGCAAGGTGGACCCTTGTTTCCCTCCTCTTGGGAGGGTCAGAGTTACCCGCAATCTGTTTTAGCTAATAAAACTCATTTACTTTCATTTGAAAAATTATTTATTTTTATTTTCTGTACATTCTGTTTTGACTGCATGTATGTCTGTGTGAGGATGTCAAACCCCTGGAACTAGAATTACAGACATTTGAGAGATGCCATGTGGGTGCTTGGAATTGAACCAGGGTTCTCTGAAGGATCACCCAATTTTCTTAACCAATGAGCCATCTCTGTAGAGTTTATTTTTAATTCTTAAATGAATGGATGTGACTGGCTTTGAAGTTAGGAGTACCATATTTTTGCCCATACTTAATTTCTTTGTTCCATAACACAAGAGTTGGCTTATGGGGACACTTGGAATATGCTTTGGCAGAGAATAGTGTTACTCCTATGGAACCATATTCCCCTTCTTCTACTGCACGCCACGGGACTGATAATAAAGTGGGGAGCTTCTGGGGCTTGGCACTTTGAAAATATTGCATATTTTTCACAGAAATACTACATGCCTGCTGACTTTGAACTGACCTTCTAAACCATTTAATTTGGCTTATGTTCCAGTGAGTATGTGCATATGTTTCATAAAATATTATGACAAAAAATTCTGGAAGTTTTATACTCTATTATATTATCGAGGTCTTACCCAGTGAACTTTGCCTTTCTTTGAATATTATAATCTTTCCATTTCATATTTCTGAACAAAGCAAGCAGGCAGGGTATATTAACCTCTTAAACTGCACGAGCCATATAAAGCCTGGCTTTGGCTAAGAAGACTGTTCCAGTCCTACTGAAACACTCGTTTTAATGGTCAGAAATACTGGAATATAACTCAAAGGTGGAAGGGATCCAAACATAAGTTAAGGTTGCAGAATGCCAATGGCGTTTTCCACTTAGAGTAAATTGGAAAGGGACAGTTGAGACAATGTCCAGCTTGGTAAATCTGATGCAGCAGACAGTGCTCAGGATGAGGAATCTTGGTGACCTATTCAAGGCATTGTAATCCAAAATCAACAGAAGGACATTTCCTTAAAAGGTCTTAAAAATCTCTCCCTCCCCCCTCTCCTTGTCTCTACTTCCTTCTCTTCCCTCCTTTTATAGTTTTGCATATGCCTTGGCATTTCAGAATTTGGCATGAAGTCTAAAAGAAGCGCCATAGTTATTTCAAGCCTTTACCATATAGGGAGATCTGTACTGTGTGTTTTCTACTCAGCTTTTTTTTTTATCAATAAACTGAGTTTTAGAGTAGTTTTTGACTTACATATTGAGCATATAACATGTTGCACCTATGTTGATCCCATTATCAGCATCTTGTAGTATCAACCTATCTGTGCATGTGTGTAAAAGTGGTGTGCATGTGATATGTGTTGCATATTTGTGGGCACATATGTGCAGGTGTATATTCACGTGTATAGAGGTTAGAGGTTGACACTGGGTGTATTCCTCCATTGTTTTTCACTTTATTTACCAAGAGAAAGTTTGTTGATGAACCTGGAACTCTTCAAATCCACTTGTCTAGCTAGGCAGCTAACTTTAGGCATTTCCCATCACTGCCTACCACTGGGATCACAGGTATACTCTCATACCTGCCTACCACTGGGATC
>LOJH01020657.1:3200-20657 GCA_001685095.1 Ellobius talpinus
TGTGTGTGTGTGTGTGTGTGTGTGTGTGTGTGTGTGTGTGTGTGTGCATTTATGAATAAAGTAACTATAAACATTTGTGTATATGATTTATGTGAATAGTCAGCTTAACTGCTGAATTATTTATTTAGGACTCTTTCCTGAGCATGTTCCAGACGCTTGAAGGGTGGGACCATATGTGGAAGATATTGTCAGTCAAATTCAAAATTCTTCTCACTGTCCTCATTCTTCTAGAACTTTCTCTAAGAGGCAGCTGGGGGAGCCTGGAAGGCAGAGGGAGGGGAGAGGGGATTTTCTTCTGCTCATCTGCACGATTCTCTGGTCATACAGCCTGAGGACCGCCAGGCGCAGAGGCAGTGCCACATCTTCATCTGGCAGAGGCAGCCGCTTCCAGCTTCATTTTGAGACTCTAGAACCTCTTTCTTCTGCAGAGCAATGCCACTTCTTAAATATTGCCCAAATATCTTTGTTTACCGATGTCTCTAAGTTCCTGGATTATCAGTTGTGGCCAACAGTAACTCACCCGTGGAGGTGTGAGTTCCAGTTGCTGGGGCAACCCCCTGAGCATCTTGCTTCTTTCAGCTCCAGACCCGGGGTGGATACCTCCTTCATGTACTTACACCACTCAGTAACCTTAAACCCCATCTCTGTTGTTTCAGTCTGTCGTGCTGCCAACGCCCTCGGATGAATTCTCTTTGGTAGAGCACCTAGTGTGTCATATAGTTTTCCTTTGTTCTTGCATTCTGATAGTTGAGTTCTGCTTTGTGGTTTTTAGAACCAAGGCTACAGTAAGCATCTGCGCATGTCTCTGTGTACCCAGTGTGTTGTGTCTTCATTTCTGGCTGTGTCTGTCCTATCCCTTGTTCATCATCACCTGATCTTTCTAGAGAAGTCATCGCCCTAGGAAGGCATCCTGGTGCTGACTCTTCACTTACAACAGGAGTTGAAACAGGAGTTGTTCACAGATTTTAATTCAGGTCTTTATCTTTCCTGTATAAATATGGATGTATGCATAATTGATAGATATCTAAGGCTGTTAAAATATATTCGTTGTTATAAATATTCAATTTTATAAAATATAAAACATTGCTGATTACATTTTGCTGATGATATGAAGTTGAATCTATGCTCTTTAATAGATCTTCTAACCATTTAAAAACATTAAACAGTAGAGGACCCACAAGAAATGACCCATAAGAAGAGACCCAAATGCATAATTGAACAGAGAGTAGCTTTTGTATGAACTACATCTGGAACCATTTATAGATTCTAGCATTTGGCTTCAACATTGTCTCAAAGCAAGGGTCAGGAGAGTTTTGTTTGATAGAAAGGAGGAGGGAGAGCAAGAGAAGGATGGAGAGAAAGGAAGGAAAGCGAAAGGAGGGATAAGGATGGGGAGAGAAGAAAGAACTTCCAACATGCATTGAAAGATGGAACACTGCAGACCTGACTCACAGTTGCAGAGCCCAAGGGCAAAACTGTGAACAGAGTTCTGGTTGCTAGTTAAAAAACAGCTCTTGCAGTGTTTCAAGGGCTAAGAGCTAGCTAAGAGCTTTTAACTGAGGATGCAGATCCATGGGGGACTTGAAGCTTCTTCAGGGTACAGGTGCAGGTCACAAGGGCATTTGTCCATGGGTCTCAGCTTTTAAGTTTCAGTTTTCAGCTTAAAAATATGTATTTTATGAGTATGGGTGTTTCGCCTGTATGTATGTGTACCTGCAGAACATATGTGTGCCTAGTGTCTATGGAAACTAGAAGAGAGCACTGGATACCCAGGAACTAGACTGTAGATTATTGTAACCCACCATTTGAGTGCCAAGAATCAAACCCAGGTCCTCTGGAAGAGCAGCATGTGCTCTTAACTACTGAGCCATCTCTCCAGCCCTGGTCATCTGCTCTTAAACCTTCGGCCACTGTCCCCACCTTTCCACCTGAAAGTCTCACTTAAACATGGCTCTCCACTTTGAGCTGGAACAGGTAGCTACAGGGAGTTATGTGGCTCTAGTAGTAACAGGCTACTCCTGTAGTGACAGCTGGCTCTAACCTCCACGTTAGACTCCTAGGATCAGTCTTTTTGGATATTGCCCAAACCCCTATGCTTGACAGTTTCTAGGAAATTCCCAATTACTATACCACTGGTGTCCAGGAGAAGCCCTTACTCAAGGTCTGACTTCTAGGAAGACAGGAAGATGACTTTCAACCCATTGACCAATGAGAAGAAACAAGACACCCCATCCCATTAAGTGGACAGAAGGCACGGTAACAGGAAGGCAGGGAGTCTAGATTTGCTACCCTGACTTGAAGGGCTCTCCGTCTCACAATACTGTGACTTGACAAAGCCGGTGTTTCCAGGGTCCCAGTAAGTGCACATATGGGGAGATGCCAGGCTCAGGCACGCAGCCCAAACTGTCCCATGTAAAGCTGAATTTAAGGTACAAGCTTGTGTGTATGGCCTCCTGTCGTCTTCTCAGTTCTGTGTGTTTGTTTTGGGGGGCACTAGGGTGCGAAGCCAGAGCTGTTGCACACACTAGGGAAGTGCTTCATTACCGACCTATAACCCCAGACCCTTTTCATGTTTCCATAACCAGATGGAGCAGGAGTGGGGGAGGAGATTACATAAACATGTGTAAGAGTGCTAGGCTGAGGCTTAATCTCATCTCCTCCTGGATTTCACAAAAAAATAATTGGGCTGGAAACAGGGGAGTGTGCCTTTGGTCCCTGCTTCTTGGGAGGCTGGTGTGTGAACGTCGCTCGGGCACGGGAGTTGAAGGCTGGACTGAGCAACACAGCAAGACCTTCCACTCCAACAAATACGGAAAGGGCTGCACATTTGAATCTGTGCTGTTTTTTGTTTTTTTTTTTTCAACTTGACACACAAGCTAGAGTCATCTGAGAGGAGGGAGGCTCAGCCAAGAAGATTCACCCATAAGATCCAGCTGTAGGCAAGCCTGGAACGCATTTTCTTTACATCTTCTTAATTAGTGATGGATGTAGGAGGGCCCACTCCATTGTAGGTGGAACCACTCCTAGGCTGGCGGTCCTGGGTTCTATATGAAAGCAGGATTAGCGAGCTGTGAAGAGCAAGCCAGTAAGCAGCACCCAGCCACGGCAGCATCAGTTCCTGCCTCCAGTTTCCTGCCCTGTTTGGTTCTTGCCCTTACAAACTCACTTGAGTTTCTTCAGTGATGGACTGTGATTTGGAAGTGTAAGCCAAATAAACCTTTCCCTCCCCAGCTTGCTTTTGGTTAAGGTGTTTCTTAATAGCAATAGTAACCTGAACTAAGACAGGATCCCAGCACCCATATTGGGCAGTATATAACTCCAGTCCAGGGGATCCAGCACTCTTGTCTGACCTCTACAGACAACTGCATGTAAACACATATACTGTACACATACTATCATACACTTGATTGGCAGCACACCATGCCTTTCCCCACCCCTTGCCTTGTATCATATAGACCTCACAATAATCTGGAACTCTATGGAGCCGACACCCATGACCCCCATTTCCTAGACGAAGGATGAGCAGCCTTGTGCCATACGGCGGCAGATAGTGTCTCACTGACAGATGGCCCTGGGAGGCGGGAGGCACCGCCTGCACTTCTCACTCTGTCTTTGCCGAATCCCCGGAAGTCTCCCCAGCAGGTGAGAAGCCGCGACCCCTCCCATTCATCTGGCTCTCCAGCTGGCTGAGGCGTTGTTTCAGTTTCATTTGCGAGGCGCTGTACTCAGCCAGGAGTCGGGCAAACCTGGTCTGCAGGGCATCCAAGGATGACTCCAGGTATTCCACCTTCTCCTCAATGTCTCTGGGATCTTCCCTGGTCTTGGCCAGGTCCTCATCAATTAGGTTGTCCTTCATCAGAATCTGCCGGCCCTTTTCCTCCAGGGCCTTCTTAGCATCTGGGTATTCGGTGAGGGCCTCCATCAGATCGTCCTTGGAGAGGCAGAACAGGTCTGAGTAGCCGATGCTCCTGATGTTGGCCGTCCTGCGGTTTCCAGACTTGCTCCCCTTGATGTTTAAGATGCTGATCTCCCCAAAGTAACTGCCATCACTGAGGACCACAAACTGGGTGACACCATCATCGGCCACCACAGCCAGCTTGCCCTCCTTGATGATATACATCTCCCTTCCAATGTCCCCCTTTTTGCATATGTAGTCCCCAGGGCTGAACACAGTGGGGCGAAGCTTCAGCACCAGCTCCACCAACAGCCCTGCCTCACAGTCCTGGAAGATTCGGACTTTCTTCAGGGTGTCCAGGTGCACGTTGATGGCGATCTCAGCCTTCAGCTTGTCTGGGAGACTCTTGAGCACTTCCTTTTCATCCACCGTCTTCCTGTTAGCCCACAGATAGTCAAACCACCGGATAACCCGAGTCTCCAAGTCCTTGGTTACCTTCCGGAACTGCATGTACTGCTTGATGGAGTCAATCTTAGCCTGGAACTCCGCCCTCGAAGCATTCATGTTGGAAATCATGGAGCCCACATTGCCTACTATAGTGGCAAAGATCAGAACACCCACCAGGAAGTCTATGACCACAAAGAGATACTCCTCATCTTTCACAGGGGGTGGGGTCTCACCAATGGTGGTCAGGGTCAAGGTGGACCAGTAGAGACTGTAAATGTACTTCCTGGAGAGACGCCCATACTCTGGCTTGGAGATGTTTGGATAGACCCAGGAGTCTGTCCCAAAACCAATGAACTTGGAAATGGCAAAGTAGATGCAGGCATTCCAGTGGATGATGATGAGGATGTACAGAACCAAGTTCCCAATCCTGAACACATTGGGGTAGTTGGTCCTTGTCTCTGTGCGGTCAAAGAATTCAAAGAGTCGAGAGAACTTCAGTAGACGGTTGAACCTCAGTTCTGGGCAGTTTACTCCCAACTTTAAATAAGCCAGATCTGTGGGGATGAGAGACAGGATGTCCAGCTTGAAGTGCAAAGTCTTTGTGTAATGTTTCCACAGCCTCTTCGTATCGCTGACCATTAAGCCTTGCTCAAGGAAACCTAAGGAGGGAGACGGGGGAGGTCACTTGGGCATCCAAGAGGCTTAAATTGACTACAGAAAGGAATTTCCCATCATGGTTACACAACAGGCAGTGATGTGTGTGTGGCAGAAACAATATCAGACATAACATGCTAATGGTGGAACTCACTCTGGTATGTTTTCTATAATGTTCTAATCCCTTCTGTTTAATTTTTTTTCTCTGCTGGGAATTGAGCCCAGGCCTTTTTTAAGCTAGGGTTCTATAACTAATCTGTATTCCCAGTTCTCTATTTATGTTTAAAGTTATAAATTGATTGAATAGATTTGAAGATAGACTGGATATTAGATGACAGCAAAGAATGAAGATTAAGTTTTAAAAGACAAACAGATATTAGAGAGTGTGCCTAATTGAGATTGGGGGAGGGAACATGAGCATTCCTAATGCTATTCTCTCTAGTTTTTTGTGTGTATGTGTGTATACTTGAAACTATTAATCATCAAACTTTAAAAAACTCAGATAAAAGTCTACCAAACTGGTCTCACCCGTAATGGTGCCCAGTGAAACATTTCAGGGCTTGTCCCCCAGAGCTCAGGCCGTGAGGCACTTTCACAAGTTCAAGGTGTCACTGCTGCTGACCCATACAAGTTCCAGCTCTTCCTTTTCTCAAGGCATTCTTGTTAAATAATTGTCCTTCTGGATCTTTAGGGGATTGGTTCCAGGATTCCCTTAACCTCTTTCCTCCCAAGGAAACCAAAATCTTTAGATGTTGAAGCACCTTTTATAGAATGATGCTATATTTGCATATTACCCAAGCATATCCTCTTGATTATTTTAAATTCTCTCCAGTTTTTTTCACAGTACCCAATACATACAGCATAAATGCTATGAAGTCATGTTGTGCCATGTGGGGATAATGACAAGAAGAATAAAACCTCTAAATGTTCAGCACAAAAATTTTTGTCAAGTGTTTTCTACCTAGGCGGCTGGATCTCCAGGTGCAGGATGGAGAGATCTCTTGGCTGCTTGTACCTGTGTTTATGGAGTGCTTTGTGGAGCATCCTGGCATTTGTACTCCTCGCCCTTTTACGACTCTCCCAAGTCTGAAGATCTTTTCCTCTTGGACTATGATCATGGCTACCTAGTTTTTTGACCTCTCTCTTCCTCACTTCCTGCTGAATCTGGCATTGCCACGGACAGTGTCCAAGTACAAGAAGGGGTGGGGTTGATTTCTGAGTGAGGGCATGCTGTTCCACTGAAATTTGTGTAAAACAAAGGGCAGAGTCTCCATGGCCACTCCCAGACCACTGTGTATACATGCTATACGTGCTAATGTCATTGCAGCAGAGGTCATTCATGACAACCTCAAGTGGTGTCGGAGGTCTTCTAAGTGAAGATGCTGGGTACCAGTGTGGACAGAAGCAGGGGTTGCCAGTCTGGCCTGGCTGCAGTGTGAACATGGATGGTGCCTCAGTTTCTGCATCAGTAAGGTGAAGCCAACCTTGTTACTTGTTTCATGTAGGGGTTCTAATGATAAAGCAAGGTGAGCTGAGAGGATTCATGCATTCTGGTTTGTTGCCACAATTTGGTGTGTTTCCCTTGAGCATGGGAGTGTGGGTGTTATTTCCAAAATCTTAGACGCAAACAGAAGGGCCTCTACAATGTGAAGCATTTGTGCACATTAGAAAAAGATCCCTGGAAGCTGGGCAGACTGAATTCTCACGTATAGGTGGGTCTCAACCTCAACCAGAGTCTGCTTGGAAGAACGCATCATCTTCCTAGGCCCTGTTTTGAATTTGGGGCCTTTACAAGTTAAAACTTCTTTGAGGTGCTGGAGAGATAATTCAGAAATTAAGAGCACTTGCTGCTGTTTCAGAGGACCTGAATTCAGTTCCCAGTATCTGTGTCTAGTAGCTCACAAATCCCTGTAACTCCAGCTCCATGAGAGGTCTGATGCTCTCTTCTGGTCTCCATAGGCACTACACTCATGTGCACAAATCCACTCATAGGCACACGCATCACTTAATTGAAAATAAAATAAAAATCTTTAAAAATTATAACATAAATAAATTGGAAATCTCTGAGAGAGGTGGAGTAGTATTCCTGGATCTTCCATGTTTCTGAGGAAAGGAATGCCCAGACTGAACTGAGTTCCACCTTGCACAGGCAGTACTGGAAGGGTCTTTTGAGATGGAAGCTTAGCCTTATATCACAAGTGACAAAAATGAAGTCCAGAGAGCCAGCTTGATTTGCTCATTGAAAACTGGGACAGAAGATCCCAAATCCCAGGTGTCTTAACCCCTGTTCAGGTCTTCTTGAAGGATTTAGCATACTGAGCATCAAGATACCAGCACCCACTCTGTTTGGTAGGGCTCCAGATCTCCAAAGCACATCATGCTCAAAGATAGCCAACATCAAATCCACTACTGTGGATCTTCCTGAGTACCCAATGGTCCCCCTACTGACTTGGCCTAGTTTAGTCCTTGGGCTTGGGGCACACTCACCTGTCCGGGCTCGAACCAGCAAGTCTACAGCATAAAGGACATCTGCAGAGTAGTCCAGGACTAGCCACAGCATCAGGTGCTCCGACTGAAGTTCATCGAAACAGGCCCTGAAGAATCCAAGTGTGAGATGGGATGAGATGGCTGAGTGTCAGAATCCAGACCCCTCCCTCCCTATGACGTGAATAGATACACAGTATCCAGTAGCAGTTCTTCCTGAGGTGTTACACAGGTAATGTAGCAGTTGCCACTGAGGTCAAAATGCTATGTTTTGGGAGGAACCTCTTACTATAGGAGTTTTATAGAGGCGAAGCAACCAGTGTTCTAAAGGAAGGCAAAATACTGCATGGAAGCTCATTAAGAGAGGGAGGAAACAACTCCAAGTAGCTTCAGGAGGTCCTTAAAACTGACCATATTCGCCAGAACCTCTCTCCTCAAAGAGCATATAAACAAAAACAATAAAGACCACTGAGAATCACTCTCAGACGAGCCAAGCTGCAGGGAAAATTCTCAGACAAGCCAAGCAGGCTGGAGGAGGCAGAGACCAATAAAACCTCTTAGAAGAAGTAGAGACTGGCTGAGCTGCCTTGAAGAGGTTCAGATCACCAGAGCCACTGGGAAAGGACACTCGCCAACCCGCTGAGCTGTCGGCAGGCTGTGCAGTGTGTTCCAGGTTCCCAATTTTTATGAGCTGTTGCCCATGTTGGGGTGGGTGTTGGTGATGCAACTATCATTTCCGTTCCTGTAAGTAACTCCTCACCCATCGTGTTCCTGTAAGTAACCCCAGTAAAACTCATTGGTTCACCAAGTTGGACTTTTGTGCCATTGTTACTTTGATCTGTCATGGGCTCCCTTTCTGGAGTCAGTAGAGGTGTGTGTGTGTGTCCAGGAAAAATCTGCCCCATAACAATGCAGTGGAATCACTCCAGGCTCAGAGGAAGCTATGTTCTCTCACAGTCACTGGCCTCCTAGGAAGAAGAGCTGGGGAGTTAGCTGTGTAGTGTGAAGGTTGATGGTAGAACTCAAAACAAACAGATAAACACTCCAGCCAACCTACCAGCCAACCACCCAAACTAACAACCACCCACACAACCAACCAACCAACCAACTAACCAACTAACCAACCACCCACCCACTCAATCAATCAAACAAGCAACTGAGATTGATATTAGGCAAAGGGATCAAGAACCTGTCCTTTCTAGACTCAGATTCCAACTTAAATAAGCCAGGAAATATTTTTCTGCCCTTTACCTCTTTGTGTTTGCTGCTTCTCACATAGACAGCACCCCAAGCTTTCCTTCTTACCTCCGAAGAACATTAGGCTGCTCAGCCATTCAAGTTTTCTGGATGAAGACTGGAAAGAACCTTGGCTGACACCTGTGTTCCCAGATCCTAGAGCACACATCTAGAGCAGTGTTGCCACCTTGCCCGTTTGTTAGGAAGCCCCCCACCCACCTCATATGTTCTTTCCCTTGGAGACAGAATCCTTAAGCTTCCACTTATATGGTGTACGGCTTTGGGTGTTCCCCAAAGGCTTGTGTGCTAAAGGCTTGGCCACCAGGCTGTAGCCTGGCTGGGAGGTGGTAGAACCTTAAGTTGGTAGTGCCCAGTGGAACTTAGGTTAAGAGGGTTTGCCTTAAAAGGAATACTGGGACTCTGCCTGGTCCCTTTCTCTATTTTTACTTCCTGGTCATGAGGTCTTGTTTTGTTTTGTCAGTGGCTCAGAACAATGACAGTAAGGAATCAATGTCTGACACGGCAGCCTGCTTAGGAAACCAGAAACCCAGAACTCAGCTTCAGAGAGCCGCGCTCCCACTGTGCCTCCACTGAGTGCTTACTCAACAGCAAGTTCACTCAAAATGCTTTCCTAATCCCATCAGAACAGTGACTAGCCCCTACCCTTCCTCATACAACCCGAATGTAGATGACAGAGTGCCAGAACCCTCAACATCACCTCATGCTCAGGTCCCTTCCCACCCGTGGTTCAGAGCCCCTTCAGGGGTCCTCTGGGAAGTGACCAGTTTCTACAGATGGAGAACCTAAGACGGTGGTTCTCAACCTGTGGGTCGAGATGCCACAGGGTCACATATCAGATGTATTTATGCTACGATTCATAGCGATAGCAAAATTACACTTATGAAGTATCAACAAAATAACTTTATGGTTGGGGGTCACCACAACATGAGAAACCATACTAAAGGGTCATAGCATTAGGAAGGTTGAGGACCAGCGACTTAAGCGAGCTGTACTGTGGCTGAGAGGAGAGAAACTCTCTCAGGTGAGACTCAGCACTCCATCTCTTAGGTTTGGCTGCCTTCTCCCCTCCTGTCCCTCCTCCCTGGCTGCCTAAAATGATGTTGCTGCTCCTACCTGCACACAAGTAGACACCAGTTATAGAAGACCGGCAGGGCGATGACAGTCAGCCAGCGGTAGTAGATGTTGCTAGAAGGGTCTACCAC
Organism: Ellobius talpinus; assembly: GCA_001685095.1. Taxonomy (NCBI): domain Eukaryota; kingdom Metazoa; phylum Chordata; class Mammalia; order Rodentia; family Cricetidae; genus Ellobius; species Ellobius talpinus. The sequence continues at coordinate 13,140 of LOJH01020657.1, forward strand.
AATGGCATCCTTCTTCCTTCTGGGAACACAGACATATAGCACTATTGGTCTTAAATAACTCAGGAACCTGAGAGCGATTTTAGGTTCAATCTAAGAAGTGGGGGGTCACAACAGGATCTTCTCAGTTCCAGGGGGATCATCTGGATACCTCTGTGGGGAAGACAGGCTGGGAGCCAGGCTGGACTTGGAGGTCCCTCCTTCTGGGCCCAACCTCCATAACTGACCATAAAATCTTGATGGTGATGTTTGTTTCCATGTGCCCTGTGGCATCGTTCTTATCCTTCATCTGGGAATGAAAAAGCAGCATGGCAATGTGGCTGAGTGCTGGCGAGGGATCAACGGAATGTTGGCCAAGCTTTGTGGCAATGCCAGTTTCTAGGGACCACCCATGCCTTCTGCATCACTGAAGCTGGAAGTGTGTGTGTTAGCACCCAGTGTCTCTGAGGCAGTTCTGAAAGACTGAAGTTGGGAGCCCTGGAGTGTCCTGGAGTATCTTATCTGTGATAAGATGAAGCTACTGATTTCATTATGACTGTCTGTTATTCTAGAGGTCCGAGGCAAACCTCTCCACTGATAAATTAATGGCTCAGGCTAATGTTTTATAATTTATCATCCTCTTCCACTAGTCCCTGGAAAGTGACATCCAGTCTGAGGCCCAAGACATTTTGAAGCCTTGGGTTATAAACTGAAATCCACATACAAGGCGGAAATGTCATGCAAGGACATGGCATGCCAAGTGGCTGAGTAGGTGCTTTTAAAAAACTATCTGCAATAGTTATGAATGGGGGGCCCCTTCCTATAACTTAGCACTTGGGAAGCTGAGGCAGGAGGATTAAGCTCAAGATCAGCCTTCACTACACAAGACACCCTGTCTGTTCTAGTTTGCTTTCTGCTTCTGTGATAAATATCATTGCCTAAAGCAATGGGGGGGAAAGGAGTTTATTTCCACTTATATTTCCAGGTCAGGGAAGGAACCTGGAGCAGAAACCATAGGAATAGTTCTCTCTCTCTCTCTCTCTCTCTCTCTCTCTCTGACTTACTCAGCTAGCTTTCTTACACACCCAGGCCCACCAGCATAGGGATAGTGCCGCCCACAGTGGGCTGGATTCTTAGATATCAGTCATTAATCAAGACAGTCCCTCACAGATGTGGCAGTGGGGTTAATTGATCTAGTCAATCCCCCAGTTCAGACTCCCTCAGACGACGCTCGGCTGTGACAGGTTGACAGCTGAAGCTAATTGGGACCCTGTCTGACAAGCCAGAGCAAACCGAACCAAGACAAGCAGACATTAAGGGGTTTTAAATCATAGGTGAATTTATTTTGTATACACTGCTATCAGAACCCATGATTTAAAAGATGAACCTGTTATCTTGCAGAGCTGTATATAGAAAGTCAAGAATGGGTCTCACTAGAGACAAGTGAAACAGAGCTGTGATCTTTTCTGGAAGTTTTAGAGGTGCCATGTTTCCTGCTGCTTGTTTTTAGGGTTGATGGGACTCAGTTCCCTGCCCCTGTAGGTCTTCAGTTCCCATGTTCTTGCTGGCTGTAACGCATGGCGACTCCTAGCTTTATAACACTGTGATAGGGCGTGGAGCTGGCTGGGTGGGTTAAGTGCTTGCTGCACAAGCATAAAGACCAACCAGCGTTTGGATACTTAGAACCCATGGCACAGTTGGGCAGACATGGTGACTGCCTGTAATCCCAGCGCATGGGAGGTAGAGACAGGGCAAGCCTAGAGCAAGGCGGTTTAGAATTCGTGAGCTATTCTAAAGAGAGACCCTGCTTCAGAAAATATAGTGACAAGTGATGAAGGAAGGCGTCTGAGTCAATTTCAGGTTTCTGTATGTACAAATGTGTGCACCCACACAGACACAGACATACATGTACACATGCAAGGAAAAGGAGGAGGTAGAGAAGGAAGAAGAAAAGTAGTGTTTGCTGTTTAAATCCTTGGAATATGCTGTCCTAGTTAGGTTTACCTGTTAACTTGATAGCCCAGAGTCATTTGAGGGAGTCTGAATTGGGGTGTTCGGACCTGCTGCCACATCTGTGAGAAATTATCTTGACTGATGATTGATGTGTCCACAGCCCACTTTGGGCAGCACCATCCTTAAGCTGATGGGCCTGGTGTATAAAAAAGGCAGGACTGAGGGATTGCCCAGATCAGGCTGGCCTGTGGCCACATCTGTGGGGGATTGTCTTATCTGATGATTGATGTGGGGGATCCGGCCCACTATGGGTGGCACCAACCCTAGGCTGATGGGCCCAGGTTTATTAAGAAGAGGAAGAAGGGCCAGGCAGTGATGGCATACATTGTTAATCCCAGCACTTGGGAGGCAGAGATAGGTGGATCTCTGTGAGTCTGAGGCCAGCCTGGTCTACAGAGTGAGTTCCAGGACAGGCTCCAAAGCTACACAGAGAAACCCTGTCTTGAAAAACAAACAAAGCAAACAAAAAAGAAAGAAAATGAAATAAAAAGAAAGAGAAAAAAGGAAAAGCCACCGCAGCAGGAGCAGCTGTGCCATTTCTTGGTTTCTAGCGGCATTTCCATCCTCAATGTGAGCTATTATTACCAGCCTAACCCTTCAAAGTTTTGTCAATAAATACAGGTTTTAAATTCAGCTTAAGCCAGAGGATGGCTTCACAAAGGAGTTCTATAACCGACTTCAGAGCAGGAGTCATAGGAAGCTTCATTTAGCAAATTACACATGGCCACCAGACACGAACAGGACAAAGTGCCAAGCTCCAGCCAACCGAGTTGTCGGTGTACCTCATCCCTGGCCATAAATGCTGCCTAAATGTACACGCTACAGCTCTGAGATTCTGTTTGCTTTGGGGGCCACCTGATTACAGATTTGTGAATGAAACAGAATTGAGAAATTAAAAATGATCTTATCTTTTGATAGTGGATAGGAACAAAGAGTTCTTCAATTTGTTAACCAAGAAGCACAAAGGACAGGCAGCTCTGTCCCCTTTATCTACTGGAGTGTTTTTTTGGCCTGCGACGTCTTAACTAGTATCACCAGCAGAGGGCACTGCCCACAAGCTTATTGGGCCCACTTGATGCTGCACAGCGCCTCAGCTTGCTTTGGTCAGGCTTTGAATTATAGGCTTTGGCTTTTCAAAATCCCTGCTACCCAATGGTTGAGGATCTAGCCCAGCACCATCCAAATGAACCCCTAGAACTACCCATCACTGCCCCCCAAATGCTATATAGATATAGACTTTCAGAATACTGCTGGTTTGAACTGAGAGCAATTTGATCTAAAAGGGAGAAGTTATACTATGTTTAGGGACCAAATGAAAATTTTAGAAATGGGAAAGAGACAGGAATCAAGAGGCCCAGAGAAAGTTGTCATCTGTGGTCTGAAGGAATTAAAGTTCTACTCAAAGAACTGAGTGGGAAGAAAGTAAGTGCTAAGCTCTGGCCCCTTGTCAATGGCAAGTCAAGCAATTGGTATTTCTTTCTGATGCTGATGGCTCGCCTACATCTTCAGTGAGGACATTTCTAAGAGGCAGAAGCTGCAGACTGGTGTGCCCATGCATGCCTGCTGTCACTCGTGGGCAATCTCACTCTCACTCACACAGCCCCAGGGCTCTTGTGTGGCATTCTGATGCTCACACACCAAACTCATCTGCCAGCTCAGGATCTGTGGCAGAACCTAGTCACAGCAGATCACCCATTCAAGAGGCTGGTCACTCTTTAAGGGAGGAAGTTTTCTCCTTAGGTGGCTCTGATGGTTCCCTCAAGATTAGCTCAGGTCAGCCTTAAAACAAGAGCCTTTCCCTGGTTCCCAGGACCTTGTGGTTGTAGCATGGAAAATGCATGCTTATAGCCAAGGAGACCACCCACTGTTCTGCAAAGGCATTCCAAATCTGCACCCTTGAATATGTAGTGATAGAGGGTATCAAAGCTGAAAAGATTTATCCCCTGAAAGCCCTTGGCTTTCTAGATGAAGGAGACAAAGAACAAGAAGTAATAAGAGTTTCTTAGAGAGATCATCCAGACTTGTCCCTTCCGCCCTTGGGGATGGGTTTCCACAAAAGGAAGGACGCTAGAATGGGTTTCTAGTGTTTGGAGAAGGTGGTGAGCAGGAGTAGAAGAGAGAGGCAAAGTGGGGTTCTATGCAGGGGTGGTGTGGTGGTGGTGGGTGGGGTGGCTCCTGGGATTGGGGAAATTGAAAGCTAGTATAGTATGCTTGGCTGGGGCCTCGGTACTTACCCTGCCTGTGAGCTGTTGCAAGTGTTAGCATCATTTCTGGCCATGGGCCAGGCCAATGGGAATGGTTTCAATGACTCAGGTCCATTTTGCCTGAGGTGACTATGCCAACAACCCTACCCACTTCTCTCCAGCCTTTCTGTTCACAACTTTTTGCTCATAGGGTATTGTTACTGTCAGGAACAAAGTAATTGTGTGTGTGTGTGTGTGTGTGTGTGTGTGTACTTAGGTCTGGGAAAACATTTGCAGGAAGAGAGGAAAAGCATTTGGTTAAAATCCAGGCTTCTGGGTAACAAGGATTAATGGTTTGAATCCCATCCAGTTTCTGAGTCTCAAATTCTACTCAATTTCCTTCTATTCGGCCCTGAGCAGAGTGGAGAGCCCTTATCAATACAGGACTCAGTGGGACCTCTGCATGTGCTTCCATGCTTTTCATGTGAATGGAGTCTGGAACCTTGCACATTGTGGGTGGGGGCAAGGGTACACACTACCCAAGAAGTAGTTGCTTGCTATTCTCGTCTGCACAGACCGATGTGGCTCCCCAGAGCACTGTCTCTTGAAAATTTAGTCAGAGTAAATTTCTCTTTTCTAGTCAACAGGCCAGAAAATTGACCAATGGCAAACACATCTTCATGTTTAGGCTTATGTACCCTCTGCTCCCAACCCTACGGCCCCATCTGTAATCTACCCAGAAATATGGTAGAAGGTAGGGACTGGTTTGCCACATATTAGATACTCCCTGTCACAGCATTCCACAGGTGTTATCCTCAAGTGACTGCTACCAGGAGAAGCTTTTGACACAAGAGGCAAGAAAGTCAAGGGGCTTCACAGAGCCTTAAAAAGCTACCGTGTCTACCAGCATTCTCTGTAGATTGCTCCTAGTAGACCACAGGGGGAGTCAGTGGCTGGTGATGCCTCAGCCTGACTAAATGGGCTTTCTCTATGCTATTCTGGCTATCTTTGCCTGAGACTTCCTCTCCCCGGCTAAGATGTGGTCTTGGTTGCTTGCTTCTGGGTTGTTCTCCTCATCTGAAAAGTCCTCCATGCCTTGCAACTCCTGGGAGATGGTGGAGAGAACATCCTGGAGGTATAGTAGCCCTACTTCTACAATGATAGACCCACACAAAGAAAGTATACCCCTACTTCCATAACGACAGATCCACACAGAGGAAGTATCTCAGTAGATGTTTTGCTTTGCAGTAGGGACTTGGTCTCCCAAAATTCAAAGCCCCTCTCTCTTTATGAAGCCCCCCCGTGCATCATCACCTTCATCTGCCACCCTGAGCCTTCTCTGAGTGGCCAGGTAGCATCGGTCTAGCCCTAAGTGGTTCGTTCTCATCCAGTCCTCCACTTATTTGGTCGCACTGGGGTTATGTATCGAGTACAACATCCATCTCCATTTGCCTAAGGTTGCAAGAGGATAATTTAATCAGATTATCTAATGAAGTCTTTGTTTAGTCAAAACAAATTGAGCCAGCCCAGCTAGTTGTAGAAAGTTCCAGACTTCCTTCACCTGAGAAGCAAGCAAGTGCAGAGGGCAGTGGTCCCACTGTGTCCTTTTCTGGGCCTGTTGTTGTGCCCAGATCACCATCCTGCTCAGGGACAAACAAAAGGCTAGTAATTCTTTTTTGAGCTGGGGTGTAGCTCAGTTTATAGAGAGCTTGCCGAGCATACACAAAGTCCTTGGTTTGACCTTCAGCACTGTAGAAACCCAGTGTGGCCATGCATACTGAAAACCCCAGCATTGTCCAAGTGGAGGCAGGAGGATCAGAAACTCAAGGTCGTCCTCAGCAATATGAGCTTGAGGCTCAAATGTGAAGGGCAGAGTATGAGTCCCTGCCCTTCCCAAAGGAAATGTCCCCATCCCTCAGGTCTCCTCTTCCCGACCTGTTTGTCATCTCTCCTGTTTCTCTGTCTCCCTATACTCCATCAGGGTCTTCAATGGCTGTTCTGCTCATGTCCTAGCCAGTACCCAGGAACCACACGGGTTTGTAGCTGCAGCCTATGTGGACCCCACACATGAACACACCTCTCCAGTGGGTCCTTGAATCTCAGCTGGGAACCTTGACACCTTTTGCGATGGTTTGAGTAAGAATGGCCATCATGAGCTCATATATGTGAATGCTTGGTCTTGATAGGATCAGTAAGATTAGGAGGTGTGGTCTTGTTGGAGGAAATTGGAGGAAGTATGTCACTGGGAGAGGGCTTTGAGGTTTAAAAAGCACACGCCAGGCCCACAGTCTCTCTTTCTGGCTATAGATCAGGATGTAGCTCTCAACTACCTCTCCAGCACCACACCTGCCTGCCACCATGTTCCCTGCCATCATGCCCCCTGCCATGGTGATAATAGACTAATCCTCTGAGCCTGCAGCCAAACCCCCAATTAAATGCTTTTTGTTTGTTTTTTGAGGCAGGGTTTCTCTGAAGCATTGGAGCCCGTCCTGGAACTAGCTCTTGTAGACCAGGCTGGCCTCTAATTCACAGAGATCCGCTTGCCTCTGCCTCCCAAATGCTGGGATTAAAGGCATGTGCCACCACCACCTGGCTCAATGCTTTCTTTTATAAGGGTTGCCTTGGTCATGGTGTCTCTTCACAACAATAGAACACTGAAGACACCTTTATTCAGTTTCTTCAGCACAGAAGACTGAATCTGGATTTACTGCAGTATCCGCTGAAAAGAAAAGTCCCTAAATACTTGTGTGATGTGTGTGAGTGAGAGAGAGTCAGAGGACAAACTCAGTGTCATTCTCAAGTACCACATACCATTAATATTTTTGTTTCCTTTGTCTTTATTTATGTGTGCAGGTGTTTTGCCTGCATGTATATGTGTGTATGGTGTACATGCAGTGCCAGTGTGATGTGGGATTCCCCTCTGTATGCTGTGAATACCATTGGTTGATAAAGGACTGCTGTGGGCCTGCACAGGGCAGAATATAGGTAGGCAGGGGAAAAACTAAGCTGAATGCTGGGAGAAAGGTAGGCAGAGCCAGGGAGAAGCCATGTAGCCCTGCTGGAGCCAGATAGAACTTTACCCAGTAAGACACAGCCATGTGGCAATACACAGATTACTAGAAATGGGTTGAATTAAGATGTAAGAGTTAGCCAATAAGAAGCTAGAGCTAATGGGCCAAGCAGTGATTTAAATAATATAGTTTCTGTGTGATTATTTTGGGGCTGAGTGGCAGGAACCAACAAGCAGCCTCATTTCAACAAATTGGCGCCCACATGGCCGACTAAATCCACGTAAAACCTGAGAGGGCTTGCAAAGGAATTCTAGACACTAAAAAACAAAGTTTAG
>LOJH01020658.1:0-10199 GCA_001685095.1 Ellobius talpinus
GTGTTTTATTAAAATACATTATTGACAGAATACAGACAATTCTCCCGCACCACTAGAGATCTTCTGATAAATGAGATTGTTCCTTAGACTTTAGGGGTGTTCTGAAAGGAGAGAACTTTGAGAGAAAACGATTTCTAGAATTCCTTAAACCAGATGAAAGGTCTTGGTGAACCCTTAGAATTGCGTTAGATAGCCAAGAGCAACATTGCTTTCGCAGAGCTGCAGGCTGTTCCTGAAGGATGGGGGGTATCTTTGCCACTTTACGTATGCAGTTACATGACTGATACCTAATCTCTAGAAGGCAGACGGTTTTCTTCTGAGGCAAGCTTTGTAAGGACTCATGAACATTTTCTTGTGACCTTTTCTGGGGCCAAGGGCAAGTTTGAGATGTTTGCAGGAGAGAGTGTGGTCTGAGGTTTCTGAAATAGAGATTTTGATGGCCCCATAGCAGAGAGCCAAGAGGCACAGAGGTGCATCATAGTAGCTCGCCCAAAATCCCCAGGACAAGGGAGGATTCATGGTACCACTATGTGATTATAAGGGTGCTGGACAGCGTGACTGGTTTCTGTTTTAAGTTTTGAGGATATAGTACATTTGATAAAGCAACTTACCTTCCTGGGCATGGTCGTCTGAATGACAGTGGCCCCACAGACTCACACATTTGAACACTTACTCTCCAGTTGCTGGGACTGTTTGGGAAGGATTAGGAGGTGTGGCCTTGATGAAGGAGGTGTCACTGAGGGAGCTGAGGTTTCAAAAGACTTTCACGGTTCCCACTGTCTCTCTCCCTGCCTTTTGGGTGTGTCTCAAGGTGTGAGCTCTCAGCCACTGCTCCAGGGCCATGCCTGCCTGCTTGCTGTCATGCTCCCTGCCATGATGGCCATGGAATCTAACCCTCTGAAACTGAGACCAAATTAGATTCCTTCTCTTATAAGTTGTCTTGGTTATGGTGTTTTATCACAACAATAGAAAAGCAACTAAGATACATTTGTTCCTTTCCTCTCTTCCTTCCCTCCCTCATTCCTTCTGCCCATCCCTCTATCCCTCCTCTTCCCCTCTTCTTCCCTTTTCTCACATCGCCTTCTCCTCTCTGCCTTCCTCTCCCCACTCTCTTTTATTTTTTTAATTTTCTGCCTCACTCCCTCCTCTCTCTTCCTCTCTTGTTTTCTTTATTCTTGTTTTTTTCTCTCACCACCCCATCCATTTTTCTCTTTTAGTTCAATATGAGGAAGCTCAGGACCCTGGATCTGTGGCCTCTCTGACTAAGGTCCCTTCATTAAAGCCTGCATGTGCCTTTGCTTTATTTCTGACCCATTCATTCTCTGGATTTGTAGAGTTTGGGTGGACCGTGTCTGTCCTGTCTGGAAGAATACTAATGAAAACACACAAATCAACAGAAGAACTTCTTTGTTTGAAGATGGAGCCCAGGGCACAGGCTTTGAGAACCAGGCTAGAATCAAGTATAAACATTTGTAGACCCAAAGGAAAAGATCAGGAAGCCTGAATTATGATGGCATGAAGAACGTGTCCTGGCGAGGCTTGACCTCATGAAAATTAGTGGTCTATGTCACTGGGAAGACTTTGACCGGTGGCTGGGGCTGTCACTTCATACGTGAACTTTATTGGGCCACTGATCTCACTTTGGCCTGAGTTTCCTCACTGGTAAGATGAGAAGATCAGTGTGCACAAGGCCGTTACTCTCATTAAATCAACCATGTGCTCAGCACCCGAGCCATTGCCTTTTCACTCCCCAGCCCTTTGTGTGAGGCTGGGATAAATGTGTAGTAAATGCCCCTGGTTTTCAAATCTCTGGGAAGACATGGATGCTCATGCCTTCTTTGGAAACAATTCTGGCACCCTGGGGACTTGTCCGGAAATTCTGCTCGTGTTCGAGCCTGTTTAAGGGGCTTTCACTTTCATCTTCAGAAGCCAAATGCCAGTGGCTGCTTTTAATGAAACCAAATCCTTCTTCAGTCTGTGTGATTTGGGGATTTGCTTCCCCAGCCTGGGCAGAGATCGGATACATTCTGTTTTCTTTATTTTCCAAGTGACCCCAGAACACTTTGTGATTCTAAAACTGACCTATTGGGAGGAACCAAATAAACTCTTCAGCCGCAGCCTTTTCCCTGAACATCCCGGGGAAATGATCTGACTGTACACACCTATCATCAAGTTTTCTGGCTCCTGAGCAGTACCGGCTAACACAGTCACGCTCCTCTATATTCTGGGAAGGCCCTGCATTGTGTCCTTGACATGTAAAATCCTCTTAGTCATAAGTATGGAAGAAATAGGTGAAATCACAGAAAAAAACCAAAACTAAAACATTTTCAGATACTACACACACCCTTTGGCTCCCAGGGACCATGTACCCTGTTTTTGTTTTTCACCGAAGCATGATAACTACCTCTCAAGAACAGAGCAGCAGGTTAGCACAAGAATTGCTTGGTTTGGCATTTTTCTCTGGAATTATTTTGGGCAGGAGGAGACGCAGTGACTTTCAATGCTTCTCTTTGCCTCCCTGCTCTTGTTTTTGGACTTCTGTGATTAAAAGGTGTCCAGTTGGCCTTGTGGGAGGAGCCAGCCATCTGGGAGTTCCCCGTACCCATGTCTTCTGCATTCCAGTTTGGCATAAGTCATCTGCGTCCTACTTTCTTTATGTAGAACTGGGACTTGGTCTCTACTTTGTGTGATGACATTTTCTTCTACAACAGCATGGTTAGTAAAGGAGCTAGCAGGAGAGGTGTGTGACGTTAGATCGAAGTCTCTGTGGCTTATTTCCTTGTTCATTTGATGAGAATAGTGAATATATCTGCTTCTGAAGCCTGTCTTCAAGACTGACTGCAGTAGTGCACATGAGAACACAGCACACTGCTGCCATAGTGACAGCATGCCGGGCATGACCTGTGCTGCCGCTACACATGCCAGTTTGTCAGGTGAACAGGTCATCAGTGGCTGGACTGCTTCATCCAGGGTAGGGTAACAGTGACTAACCCAACAGCTTAAAAATTGACAAGACCCAAAACTTTCTGTTTTCTCTGTGCTCCAAAGTGGTTGTAACTGTGGCCACATCTCTTGACTGGAAAATGCCTTCCAATCTATTCTATACACCAAATGCTGGGGCGATCCTCTAGGCTCTAACCTTCCCGCTGTGCCTTCTTCAGAACCGTCCACTGTTCCACAAGGTTGGTTCCATTGCTGTTGGTCCTCGGCAGCAAGGCCAGTTCTCCGTGCTAATCCACACAGTGTCTACTGCATTTGAATCTCATGGACCCACAAAGTCTCAGGTCAAGTAAAGCCTCTTCAACAAAGCTTCCCAAATGGCACCAGCTCACCAGTGCCTTTCCTTCCCTTGAACCACCATAGCCCCCAGCTGTCATTAGTGTGGTGCTGTCTGAGCTCACTGCAAACTCATGAGAGGAAATGGCCCAAGCATCTCCAGTAATGTGCAGCCCCCCAGCCCCATTTGTCTTCTCTACTCAAGCTTTCTCTGCCACATCCTTGACCTATCCCCTCTTTCTCCCTAGCAGCCTGAACTCAGGAAAAGTCGGCTGTGTCCCTCTGCTCTACCTGCTTTCCTCTATGAGAAACTACTTGTTGCCCAGTGGAAGGGAAGGTCGCGAGGTTCTGATCCTGACGCAGGCCAGCCTGGCTCTTTGCTCCACACCTCAGCTCACTGGTCTTCCTACGAACTATGTCATATCATTGGTCTTTGTCTGTGGGTCATTTTTCTTAGTATACAAAAATTCTCTTAGGTATTACTTAGTACTTAAAATAATATCAGTTGCTTGAGGCTACTCTTCCACCAATTTCTCTGCTTGCTTTGTTGGCAAATCAAGGAAAAAATCTGTGTAAAATGACTGTTTATGCCTCTGCATTTCTTTTGCCCTCCGCCCACCTCAACTGGATTTCAAGCTGTTAAATTCAAACTGCTCCTTCCAAATTTATTGCTCGTCTCTATCCTTCCTCTGCCCTCATCCCCCTTACTCCTGCCTTATGTTCTAGACATTGGTCAGACCTTTCTTTTGAACACCTTCATCTTTAGGCTTCCATGACACCTCATCCTCCAGGTTTTTTTCTTTCCTCACAACTATAGCCTACTTTTCCTGAAAATGTTTACTGATTCTTCTTTCTCCATTAATGCATTAGTCAGGGTTCTTCAGACTTCAGAGAAAATGATATTATATATATATATATGTGTGTGTAGATATATTTGTATATATATTACCATTCTTATATATGAATGATAGTAAAACACACAAGTATCTTCAGCAATGTGCAGCCATCCACCTCCATATATTAATGAGAGAGGTTGAATTATGGAAAAAATACAGAAGCTGAGTTGTTCCTACCTGAAAGCTGGAGATCCAGGGATTCCAGTTGCAGGCCTTAGTTTAAGAACAAAGACCAGGAAAGTGGGGGAGTTGATGGCTTAATTTTCAGTCTGAGGCCAAGACCTCAAGACCTTACTGACCGACCACCTGTGCAGCTTCCTTGGTTTGCAGATCAGAGAACCTATCAATCTGATGTCGAAGGGCAGGGGAAGGTGCATGCTTCAGCTGCTAGACAGAGAATCCACCTTCCATCTACCCTTTTGTTCCATCCAGGCCATTAGCTACTTGGATGATGCCCTCCCAAAATAGGTGAATGGATCTTCCTCATGCAGACCATTGATTCAGATGCCAGTCTCTTCTAGAAGCATCTTCCCAGATATGCATGCCCCCAAACTGCTCTACCAGACTTCTGGGTGTCTCTTAACTAGTCAGTTAACATGTAAAGTTAATTACCACAGATGGAATATTAGCATATATTTTTAGCCAAAGTCTTATTGCTGTGAGGAGATGCCATGACCATGGCAACCCTTATAAAAGAAAACATTTAATTGGGACTTGATTACAGTTTCAGAGTTTTAGTCTGTTGTCATCATGGCAAGGAGCATGGTAACATGCAGGCAGACATGGTTCTGGAGAGGTAGCTGAGAGTTCTACATCTGGATCAGCAGGCAGCAGGAAGAGAGTGACACTGGGCTTGGCTTGAACATTTAAACTGCAAAGCCCACCCCCAGTGACACACTTCCTCCAACAAGGTCACACCTCCTAATCCTTGTCAAGTAGTGCCACCCTCTAATGACCACACATTTAAATCTATGAGCCTGTGGGGAAATTCTTATTCAAACCAGCACACCTGTAGCAGAGTTGCTTCCCTCTCAGTCTGCACATTCATCCTGGTGATCCTGTTCAGGCAAAGAGCTTCAGCTGCATGGCCTGATGACTTAAAGGTTTCTTCCCATTGCTCTCAAGCCCCCTTTTAATAGACTCTTCTATGCAACAAGCCATTTGGCATTCCTGAGTGGCTAATGGGGCCTCCAACCTCACTGCAGACCTGCCTCTGCAGCCGAGCTGTACAGGTTCAGTGCTCTTCATTCCCACTCCTCCCTGCTGTTATCTTCCTCCTGTACTGCAGGAGTAGCTGCCTAGTGGATCTCTCTACTTCATCTTCACTTCCACACAACCTCCATTAGTAAGATGTAAATTAGGTCATGTGACCTCGTTGGCCCAAACTCTCCCCTAGCTTTCCTGTCCTTTTGCCATGAGGTTCAGGCAGGTCTGGCCAGCTGAGTCTCCACCTTCCCCCCCATGCTGTGATTCCCTAGTATCCCCATCTGGCCCCTCTTGGCCTGCTTGTGATCCCTTGCACTTGTCCTTGATATACTTCGCTCTGAGGTCTTTACAGTTTCTGTGTCTTTTCTGGAAAATGTCCTTCTAGACTTGTCTCCTTTTGTCTATACTATTGGCTTCAGTGCCATTGTCCCCTCTTTGAGAAGGGAGGCCATTTGTCATCATACCGTCATTTGATTTTCCTCATATATGGATCACTCCCCGATGTTCTTTCTTGTTTGTTGTTATTTTCTTGTCCCTGGTCTTTCTGTTCCTCCAGAGAGTTCACGCTTTGCAGAGTGTGACCTTCATGCTATGTACCACAGTATTCACTTTCTCTGGCATACAAAAGGTGCTCAATGTATGTTTAAATAAATACATCCACACTATGCAGTGAACTCTTGTTTTGCCTACCTTCATCTCCCTGAGCTAGAGCTAAACTTTTAAGATAAACTGGAGTAAGGATGTGGGAAGTCTCAAATAGGCAGATGGCTTGCCAGGCCAAGGTATGAGTTTGAGGGGCCCATATGTTAGCATATCCACAACTGGAGTGCTTCATAAGAAAGGACTGGACAGAGTTAGAAACGTTGAAGCAGAGGCTGCCCTGACCTCTTGTTCTTGAACTCCCAACTGGCACTGGCACAGATAAGATATTGCTGTTGTGAGATCAGAGAGCTAGCCAGATGTGATGTAATATTCTATTATAATCCTCATGATCACAAAGCCCTATCTTCTGTCCTTCCTGTGGGCAGGGTTCCCCTTTGCATCAGCCTGGTGAGGTTGGTGTGCATCTTCTGGGTGACTGATTTGTTCTTCATGTACAGACAAAGCTAGATTTCTGAGCCTTTGTGATGGATCTTTGGCATATTCACTAGGGAATAAAGACCATTTGAGAAGCTCTTAAGAAATAGTCTTCCAATTCCTGTGGGGAACTACATCTTTTCCATTATTTCTACATTTGATAACTGCTAAACTCACTCATTCACTAAGCAGATTTTGAGCCCTACTATGTGCTAATTCCTTCTTAGGTCCTGGGATCCAGCTACAAGCTCTGAGAAGGTCTTTCTTACTTTGGAACATAAAGTCTAGAGGAAGAGATATTGTGCATACATGAAGGAGTTAGGGGATGTGACTTTTTCAGAAAGTGCTAATGGGCATGGAACAATGAGCCAGGCCCAGTGATGGGGATCAGACGAGGGACAACATTAACTTTGTGAGTCAGGGAAGGCCTCCTTGAAGTGGTCAGTTTGGGCTTAACTTTGAATGGAAGCATAGGAAAGAGGCCATGGGTAAGTCGTAGGGAAGAGATTTACCTCTCTTTCTCTGAATGAAAATGACAAATTTTGGTTGAAGAGTGGGTAGATAGGAGTCATTCCCATAACAACACTGTCTAAGACCAGAGTTGTTGCTGGTCATGGAATAAATTTTACCTTCATGTGATGAACTCCTAATCCCAGTACTTTAGAATGCAATTGTATTTGGAAATATGGTCTCAAGGAGGCAAAATGAAATGGTGTCATTAGGACGAGTCCTGACCCAAAAGACTGGTGTCCCCAGAGAAGATATTAGGGCACAGACTTACACAGAGTTGGGGATCATGTGAGGACAAAGGACAAAATGTCTGTTCAAAAATAAAATATAAAAAGCTTCAGAGGAAACTGCTGTAGATGGACATGATAGAGTAGTCCTACACTGGCTCAGAATTGAGTGTAATAAAGGGTTCTTTATTTAGGGGTAGACTCACACATCACAGTCCTCTACATGGGCAGAGAACAGGAAAAAATCCAGCAATGGAGAGAGATAGAGATAGAGATAGAGAGATAGATAAATAGAGAGAGCACAAACTTTACATCTGCATTTATAGTATAAGAGACCACACCCAAGGGGGCTTGTCTCTTAAAGGCTATTGGCTGAAGGAGTTCCCGCAGCAAACTACCTTTACCAAAAACTTGCTCATGCTTGTCCATCCTCTTTTAGAACTGTGAGGAAATAGCTTTCTGTTGTTTAAGCCACCCAGCCTGTGGTATTTTGTTATAGTAGCCTAGGATGGTTAATTTTCACTGTCAACTGGAATTTAGAATCACCTAGGAAACACACTTCTAGACATGAGTGGGAAGGAATTTCTAGACAGATCAGGGAGGATTGACTCTGAATGTGAGCAGCACCATCCCATGGGCTGGTATCCTAAACTAAATAAACAGGAGAAAGAGCCCTGAGCACCAGCATTCCTTCTGTCAGCTTCCTGATTACAAATGGGATGTGACCAGCTTCCCTATGCTCCCATGGCCAAGAACACCCTTCCTACCCTTCAGTTGCTTTTGTCAGCAGTGAGAAAAACAGCTAATACTTAAAGTTAGCAAATTAAAACACTTTCAAAAGCAGAGATTATTTTCGACAGAGTCAGTCTTGGAGAATCCAAACCAATGGCCATCACAAGCCATGGTATATCCTTCTGTCTGACCTGCGATACTTCAACCTTCTCTTTCTCAAGCAGCCGTGGATTGCGGACAGTTGACATGGAGTGTCTGAGGCAGCTGCCACTTTTGTTACCCAGTGTCCTTCCCAGGATTTGAACCCCTGACCTTCCTATTACAAGTGAGTCAGGTCACCGACAAGCACTTTTCCTCACACGCTCAGACTGCTGGTATATAATTAGCTGTGAGTTACAGTAACGATGACGGGGATGTGAGGTGCTCAACGGCCTTTGGAGTCTGAGGCCTATAAAAGTATAACTTGTTATTATTATCCTCATTACTATAATCAGGTACAGGGACAGATACCTGGATACATTTTTTTTTACTAAAGCAATGACACTTTATCACAAAAGTATCTACAAATTTTTATTCTCACTTTAGAAATCTGTTGATGGAGTGTTATCATGATAATTAAAGAAATCTTACAAATTCAGGTATGACCTGCATGGAGAACATCTTTTTCCTTTAACTGTCCTCGTTCTTGTTGGTGCTTGTTAAATGCTTACAAGGCCTGGATTTTTTGCACTTTGTGGTGGAGACAGAAAACTGGAGACATATGCTTTGGAAAAAGGAAATCATCTATAAAATATAATCTGCCTCTAATAGTGTGCCTACGGACAGTGAGCAACTTCCAGAAGAGGTATCATTGGACTCTGCCCTCTGTACCTGGAGAGCTGGCTGTATGAATAAGGCAAG
Organism: Ellobius talpinus; assembly: GCA_001685095.1. Classification (NCBI taxonomy): domain Eukaryota; kingdom Metazoa; phylum Chordata; class Mammalia; order Rodentia; family Cricetidae; genus Ellobius; species Ellobius talpinus. Next base: position 8,825 of record LOJH01020658.1, read on the forward strand.
TTTTATTGCTTAGAAAATGCAGTAAAATTCAAAGCCAATTTGAAGGGTGTGTGCAAGCAAGCAGGTAGGGCAGATGTTGTAAGTACCCATGAAACTGGCTAAGGCTGTACCACTCAGGTAAGGATGCCACCTGAGACAATGGGCCTTTGTCTTTCCTGCCCTTGGTTTCTTCTGTTTTTATTTCTTTCCTACCCTTCCTTCTCTTTCTATTGTCTTTTCTTTCATTTTAGTTGAGTTGTAAGGGTGTAAAAGACGCTAGAGGTAAAATCTGTCTGTCACTATCCTTCAACCTGGATTCCCTTCCCAGGACAAGGAAATAGTTGAATGGGCTGATGTGTGGAACAATCCTTACTTCTTTCTTTTCTCTCTCTAGTACTATTGAGTTTTGCCCACAAGCCAAAGAAGGAACAGAATAAAGCAGATTTCAGAGGGAGCCTTCACAGCTTAAAGCAAATTCTGAGGAAATATGGTAATTCTGAGAAGCCTTAATGAATATCTGACTAGTGGGTTCAGTACCAGGGGACTTGCGGAGAGGGTGAACCAGAAAGAAAATTTTTCTGTCAAAAAGACCAGAGGGCTGCAAAGTCAGTGCAGGGATGGAAGGGATGCATAGAGACAGAGAGAGACAGACACAGAGAGACAGAGAGACAGACAGAGACAAAGAGACAAAGAAGGAGAGGGCCAGGAGAGACTTGTGGCTCAGCAAACAACAGGGCACATGGAATACATCAACTAATTAGATTTATTCAAAGGCCTTTCCTTCCTGTGACCTTCAGTGTTCTTTTCTATGAGGCAGGTTCAACCTGCACACTATGTCTGCATAGGCAACAAATCAACAAAAACATTCGCTTGTGCTGTCCTAGCATTATTGATTCAAACTAAACCAGAAAACCTGAGACAGTTGAAAACTGAAAAAGGACCGAAACCGAACCTGGAAACCAACTAAGCAAGTTAGCTGGTTTAAGAAGTTAACCTTCCAACTCATTATCTGACATTATACTGAACCCAAGGGTCCAAATGTTTGAAGTTCCAATTTTCCCCCATTGGCAACAAATGTGCTGGTAGACAGAGATAAACATCATAGCCCACAGGTGTGCCCAGGTGCCTTGTCTTTTACCTTTGGCCTGTGACACTCTCCATCCATTAGTACTACCCTCTGCCTTTCATCTTCTTTTTTTCTGGTCCTTATACTATGCACCACCTCCTTGAATTGAACTTGTGTCTACCCCATAGTCCTCTTCTTGTCTTGCTTATCTAGGTGAGTGTTATTGTTTATGCTGTTTGCTTTGTTGAAAGTAACAGTGTACCCATAAGTATTCCTAACCATCCATCATCCATCCATCCATCCATCCATCCATCCATCCATCCATCCATC
>LOJH01020659.1:0-14884 GCA_001685095.1 Ellobius talpinus
CTTTATTAACCAATGAAAGTAACACATAGACAGATGACCCTCCTACATCAATGAGTTATAAATGCTGTGTAATTGTGGGGTTGCTTCTAGAAGAAACTAACCTACTGTCAGAGGAGCATGCTGCCCTCAGTCTGCTGTGCCCTGCTCCGAATACGTGTATAATGCACCTAGGAGAAGGTACTGGGCGTCTTAAAAGTGAGATTTAGCTCTAAACCAACCTTATCCTAGACTACATTCATGTCTGGTGTTTGACTGCTGTAGCTGTCTCTCCTGCTCCTCTGGCTTTCGTTTAAATAAACTTCAAAGGGTTGTGATACTGTGTTAGCTGTTTCTCCAACTGAAAATGTTAGTTCTTTGTATTTTTCTCCTGGCCCAGTGCTACTCAGACTGACCATTTGGTATTTTAACAAGACTGTCTTATACTTGGGATATACTGTTACAGAGAACACCCATGAGTAACTCTGTTGGGCTATACTGTTACAGAGAACACCCATGAGTAACTCTGTTGGGCTTGCTCAGTACACACACAGACTCCCACCCTTCACAATTTTTGTCTGAGAGGACCGGTGTTGAATATTCACTTTCATTCTCAATAAATAATAAATTTACCAAGAAGTTCAAAGCTTTTTACAAAAGGTTTTATAAAAAGTTTCTCTCTCTCTTCATCCCCTCCCCCACACACGAAAACTCATACTGTTTAATCTAAATTATGGTATTCACATTAATTGAAGACACATTTACAAATATGTATGTATGCCTAAGATATTGAAATATAATAATATAAGGTGATTTTGATGCCATATAATAGTTACAAAATCCAAGATACAAAGAGGAGAAAAACCCAAAGGGAATCCAATTTTAAAAAGGACCATCTTAAGGTTGAGAGGTTCATTGTTAATTAAAGTCAATAATGGGAACTTAAGTCTTGAACATTAAATTATCATGTATGCTTCTTTGATCACAAACACATTAGCAAAAACTGTCCAATGCACACAGAAGATCATGAAGGCTAAGGAAGTTCAGTGAGAACTCACTGACATGTGAAGAATGCAATGGCCACCTTTAAGTATGGGGAGTTAGGTCAAAACCCTCCTTGGCTTGACTGAATCCATGGATATTATTGAACCTCACATATGCTATATTCCTCTCAACATATGGATTTAATGGTGTCTCTGTCCTAATGAAGTACTTGTCACAACTGTGACTCTAGCTTCTAACTTTGGTTGGGGATGTGGCAACAAAACTAGCATGGATTTCCTTCAAAATTTTAAGAGTAGTGCAATTTGAGTGTGTCAAAGAGAAGCCATAAAATTCCTTGTTCAATTGAATAGGACAAATTTAAAAAGTGAATAAAGAGTTACCTGTTCTCCATAGTAAGAACACACCTTCTAGCCAGGGAACTGAGGGGAGTATTATTTGAACGTGAGTGACAATGTAGATGTGGTCAGTGTGATAGCTAAGATAGTTACCAACAAGTAACTAACATAGACCAGGTGGATAGACTCGACAAAGGGGTGATTTATATCCTGGGCAAAGGAAAGGCTAAATACTGTTATCTGCATAATGCTACGCAGAACAGCACACGAATGAAAACTGACTATTTATTTATTCCTAAAACTTTCCATTTAAAATTTGCTATGGGTAACAGAAACTACAGTAAAGGGTCCATATATAAAAGGGGCCATCATAGCTACTTAAAGTCATGAAGTCCGGGATCTGTCTTTGATCCTGTTGTGGTAAGTTTATGTGTAAGTTTACTTGTGTGCCCCTTGGGTCTGATTTTTATAAGAGATTGCCAGAACCAATGCAAAGCTCACCAGGAAACTTTGTAGTATTTCATATGTTGGTCAATTAATAGGCAGGTTTTTCAGGACCCTGGACCGAACAATCAGACAAAAGGAGGCAAGGAGAAAGCAGCTCACTGGACAAGAAAGACTAAGAAGCAAAGGGACGGGAAATGACTCCGGCTGTGACATCTTGAGCAAGACTGGTTTTAAGCACCCTGACAGAAGGTGCTCATTACACTGTGCTCCCTCAGCACTCAAGTACTCAGCATGCTAACAGCCCTGCCATGATCATAGGCTTGAAGAAGGAATTCTTGTGTGCTCACCAGGGATTCCTGAGTGCTCACCGGGGCTCCTCTTTCTTGAGTCCCATGCCTGAGCATATATATTTTCATAAGCATTCTGGTGATTATGGCATGTCCTGGTGTTGGGGAGGACTTAAAGTCAGACCTTATTAGTAGGCTTAGTTAGCACCTCACTTCTACTAGAGAGACAACAAAAGGATTCATCAGGCAGGATTAAACAGACTGTCACTAACACAACAAAAATTTTATCTTACACCTTCAGGTCACAGTCCATAATTAATAGAAGACAGGTAAGGAACCTATATTAAGAACCTGAAGGCAAGAACCGTGGAGGAACACCACTTGCTGGCTTGCTATCTGGCTTATGCTTAGCTAGCTTTCTTATATAGTTATGACTGCTTGTCCAGAAGTGTAACTCTCCATAGTGGATTGGGCTCTCTTATGTCAATTAGTAATCAAGACAAAGCCCATAGGACCTGTCCATGGACCAATATAAGAGGAGAAAATCTTCAGCCAAGGTTCCCTCTTCTCAAGTGACTCAAGACTGTGTCAAATTAAAAATGAAAGCTGACCACAGTATTCATCTAAAGCCAGTTGAGACTGAGGGGTGACGGCATGATAGGAAGAATGAGCATTCACAGCAACTCTGAAAACGTTTCCTGTTCTATGGAAGAAGGTAGCTACCCAAGTCAATGAACTGAAGGGTACCAAAGACAAGGAAGACATAAACCTTAGAATTTAAGACTGTATTCCCTGAGATGGGGGAGGGAGGAAGAAGGCAGGAGTTGGAGCTACTAAACTCAAGCTGCAGACTTTGACTAGCTGAAATTCACGCATGTGTGTGTGTGGAGGGGGTGGATGTGTGTGTATGAGGCCAATGCCTCCTCTATTGCTCTCTGCCTTATTCCCTTGATAAATGTATACACTTATATATCTATTTCTATATCTATATACTTGAACTCACTCTTTCTTGGTTTAGCTAGTAGCCAGTAAACTTCAAAAATCTTTGCCCTTCTCCCCATCAGCACTGTGTTTATAGGTGCTGTGTGATGAAACAACTGGATTCTTATGTAAATGCTGAGGATCCAAACTCAGGCCCCCATGTTTCCACAGTCAGTGCTCTCTCTTACTGAGCTATCTTCTGAGTCCCATAGATCATTGCTTAATTAGTCTTATTAAAGCCAATCTATTGTTGCACTTTTTGGGGGGGGGACTCAGGAATCTGACTTAAGGTCACATAGACACAGCACTGTGCTCTCCATATATGGATGCTGAAAGGCAGAAAAAAAGAAGCCGGTGGTGTGGAGCTAACACTATATAATTGCTAATAACTGGCTATACTTACATTGTTAGCAGCCCCTCCTTGGAGGCTGCCCTGTTGATCCAGGAATTGTCAATAGCTTTTCTTGGTTCATGGCTTTATAGGCCATGCTATGCTATTTTGACCATCATGAAAGAGCTGGCAGTTCACAAATTACCTGAGGGCAGGATCACACTCTAAAGTGACTTGAGCAAATGATTTGTGTGGGCTAATGTGCACCTCCTATGGCCATGCTCTCATCAAAACACTGGGCCGAATCAAATAAGCCCATCAAGGTACTATAAAATATGCATGCAAAGAGGATGGATGTGACGTTGTTGAGAATAATAAAACAGTCCATAAAAGCTACAAAATAAATCAGCTGTTCTTTCAGGCATGGCATACCAAACACCACATACATCCATATATTATATATACTGGAAGCGCACATATATTATATATGAGCACTTATTGACACGCTCTGTGAAACACAAAGTGATTAAGGTGTTTGCATTATGGAAGGACTTGCTACCAAGGAAGTATTGGCAACACAGACTGAAATGAAGCTTTGGTCTCTGATCAATGGCCTTGCCAAGGGCATCTCTCTAGAGAATGCTTCTTGTGGAGAACATGTGTATCCTTATAAAAGATGAATTATAAGTCAGAAATATGGGACATATTAATCTTACACCATGACTCTGGCAGGTAACCCTAAGGTGTTTTAAAGGGATTTTGTGTTTTCCTCCATACTGTATTTTTAGCCTCAGGTCATGGGAAAAATATGTCCTCAGACTTCAGATTACATAGTCAATAAGTTAGAAGGTGGAAATTTCTTTCTTTTCTTTCCTCTCTGTCTTCACCCATTCCTCTCTGTCCTTTTCCCTTCCTTCTTTCTAACTTTCTTCATTGCTTTTTTTGGGTTTTATAATATGTGCTAAAATTGCAGATGCTTCTCTGTACACTTATTAACTATGTCAGTGCCAGTTATGAACATATTGTAACACAACAATTGCTATGTGTCAGTGGAACAGCCATGGACATGAACAAGCTATCACCTTAACTCTTAAAGATTCAGCATCTACTATCAAGGAATCATGCACAGGCAGAAATTAGTGATGGTTAGTTATTTCAATAAAAGTGAAATACATACCCTGAAAAGACTGTAATCTAAGAAAAGAATGACTAATTCTTACTGTAGAGATTTTGGAAGAGTGTCCCACCCATGATAGAATTTGAAAACGTGATGAAAGAAGAGGGATTTTAATAGCATTGAAGGGGAAAAAAAGCATCCTTCAAACCAGGGAACAGCATATAGCAGACTTAGAGGCGAGATAAGAAAGGCAGTGATTATGCTCAGTCTTTTGATTTTGAGACAGGGTTTAGGGGTATGTATTAGGGTTACTCATATTTCAGTCTAAACTCGAAATTTCAATCCTTCTTCCTCCTTAGTGCTGAGATTATAGTCATGTGCTCACTGTGGCTTCATTTACCATTCTTTTTTTTTCTGAGCACCAAGGCAATTTTTGGTAGAGTGGAAAGGCCTCTTTTTCCTGATGGCAAAATGGTAGAGGTTACTCCACAGAGTGGCTTGGAGCCACAGTCATGGAGACTTTATTTCCCCGTGTCTCTTATCCACCCATGGGGGATCCCACCTGCAAATTGTCTCAAATCCCTAAAATATAATCTTTCCTTTCATCATGGTCATGGTTAACTCAGAGTTTAAAAGGGACAAAAAGCACCTCAAACTGTGGTTCCCTGAGACATTGCCAAGTCCGTTCTGTTAGATCTTGTCAAATATATGATTTTTCTCCTCTCACAGATCTATCTTTTCTACTATTATCTTCGTTCTGCTGAGAAATTTCTAGTGTTTAGAGACCTCTGTATGTGGACAGAATTCAAGATTCCTTACGATGGTATTCTAGAAGAACAAGAACCACGAACTGTTCTTCTGGAATTAGGTTATACTGGTTTGCAACAGCCAATTGATAAGTTTTCAGAAATTCTGAGTCATCTGATATAATATGGGTAGCTATAAAATTGTCATTATGGAAGGATTTATAGCCTGGAAACTGGCAAAAGCTACAAGTCAAGGTCCTTGTTTGTTGATGGAGGCTGTTTGTTTGTTTCCTGGACACCCAGACCCGAAATAATCACTCAGGAACTATATTAATTATAACACTGCTTGGCCTATTAGTTTATGCATATTTATAGCTAACTTTTACATCTTAAATTAACTCATTTCTATTAATCTGTGCATCACCACGAGGTTGTGGCCTACTGGCAAGGTTTAGGTGTCCGTCTCCTCCAGTGGCTACATGGTGTCTCTCTGACTCAGCCTACTTTCTCTCAGTATTCAGTTATTTTTCCACCTAACTCTATTCTGCTCTGTCATAGGCCCTAGAGGCTTCTTTATTTATTAACCAATAAAAGCAAAACATATACAGAAGAACTTCCCACAACTTGTTTTCATAGAGCTGTTTATTAGAATTTTATAAGCATTATGTGGGGGTATTTAGATCTTGAGTTCCATAATATTCCATACTAGTTACCCAAGAGTGCTGTATGCTGTTAGGAAAAGAGAAGCAGGGGAGTTTATCACCTTTGGTGGTTTGAATGAGACTGACCCCCCCATAAGCTCATAGATTTGAATGCTTGGTCATCAGGGAGTGCTGCTCTTTGAAAGGATTAGGAGGTGCTGCCTTGTGGGAAGAAGTGTGTCACTGGGGTGGGCTTTGAGGTTTCAAAAAGTCTATTCCATGCCCAGAGTCTCTCTCTTCCTGTAGCCCATAGAACTGGATGTAGAACTCTCAGCTACATCTCTAGCACCATGTCTATAAGCCATGCTTCAAGCCCTGATAATGAACTAAACCTCTGAAATTGTAAGCCGGCTCCTAATTAAGCATTTTCTTCTATAACAGTTGCTGTGGTCATGGTGTCTCTTCACAGTAATAGAACACTGAGTAAGACAGTACCTAAGACTTCTATTCCAATTATTATTGACTACATTAATGCAGTTCTTTTTCTACAAAAATCAACTAGCAAAATGAACATCATAGTACTTACATGATAGAATTACAAGAAAGATCAAATAAGTTCATGTCAAAGGCACTTATAATAATATATCTAGAATGGAGAAAGTACCTATTAACTGCTGACTTTGAACACAATGTAAGTTAAATGCCGGTGCTTCTTTCTAGCTTGTACCGCCTTCCTAAAGTTGTCACCCTTCCCTGAGATTCTGCATAACCAGTTAAAACAATGTGAGCTGTCACACAGGGTAAAGTACCCAAGTTGTTGGAGTTCACTAACAACTCAAACTTCCTCTAATCTCTGCACTACACAGCTTAGAAAGATGAAGTTGATATTTCTTAGATACCTTGCAGCTAGCTTTCCTAGGTGACTTAAGTTCTATCAATAACAAGCCCTGGCTTGGGATGGAAAGAAAAGATAGAAGCCAGACTTCTTCTTTCACGGCTCTCTTTTTGTTGGGGATTGTGGAGACCCTGAGCTTTTCTACAGCAAAGTTCCCATGTCCATGCCTGTCTTCCAGTGGCAGTAGCAGGCACCAGTGCTGGCTATGGTGAGCTTTTGACCCCATTCTGACTATGGCAGGAGGAGACATCCCCCATGGTTTCTAAAATTTTGTGCTAAAAGTCAGACTTAGTGATTCAGTCCAGATTTTTTCTAGAACAGTTAATGATATAAAAACATTCATACATATATATACACATATATTACTAAAGACAATCCATTCGGTTCATACACCTGTAGGTAAGTTTTCAGGGCTATCAATGGATAACCAGTTGGTGTGCTCTTCTCTGGGGAAGGCCTTTCTTCTACTCCCAGCTTCCCTTGGTTGCCTATAGTTCTTTGTGTAGAGTTGATAACAAGTAGTAAAAAAAAAAGTGGCCATGAATTGGAAGAAGAGTGAAGAGTGTATGTGAAAGGATCTGAATATAGGAAAGCAAAGGGAGAAATGTTGTTATTAAATTATGACCTCAAAAAAGTCATTGCTAAAAGAGGCCAGCAATAACATTGTGTTCTACACCTAGACATTAATAGGTAAACAGGAATTTGAAAGAATTATAGACACACACAGGATAATGCACCCAAAACACCTGGACTATGCTTAGTATGTAACATGCTTTTAACAAACACGAGTCCTCTTTTCTTCCTAACTCATCTACTAGCTTTTCTCTATTAAAAAAAGATCCAAATCACCATGACTTATAATCAGCATGAATTGTTTTGCATTTTTCTCCATAAAATATGAGGCAATATATATTCTGCCCCTGAAAAAAATTTAGCCTGCTAGTCTAAGTCAATTTTATACATGTAGATGCTCAATGGATGCCAAAGAATATTACTAACCTGTGGCCGTTGTGTATACAATTATGTGGTAATTGGTAGTTACTCAATTTGGGTGGTAATAATAGTCTTTCTAGAAATTGATAGATTTCTATTATCATAAAGCCTTTTTTTTAGGATCCAAGAACTTGACATAAGTCCATTAAGAGCTCTTTTTAGCAGAGATAGTGTCCAGCCAATACTATTTTACCTATTTAAACTTTTTTCCCTCCAAAATGATCATATACACTCGGAGAAATTATTTAGACTAACAGCTCTCCTCTCTCTCTCTCTCTCTCTTTAAAAATCAAGGTTTTTTTGAGTTGTTTCCTGAGCAATTGTAGTTGTTTCTGTGAATTAAATGTCAGGAGAAGGCCAGGTTATGATAGCCTCTGACCCTTCATTCCAAGGCAGCCATGCGAGAGAGTGCCAGACAACTTCATGATAAACCAGACACCTTACATTAACTTTGTTTCAGATGATAATGTGAAAACATTGACAGCTCTTCCTGGTGTTTGTTTCTGGCATTCCAGGTAGCTTTTCTTGTTAGAGTTATGCACTTCAAGATGGAGGTTTGCAAAAGAGAACTGTGTCTATGGGTCGAAGAAACTATAATTCCAAAGTCACTGTCTGCTTTTCTGGTTTCCATTGACTGTTGACTTCACTTCTTGAACTGGGTCTCTCTGCCAGTCAACAGGTCTCCATGCTTGCCTATGGGAGTCCAGTTGGGTGAGGATGGTCAGAGCAAGGACAGTAGCTTAGACTTACACTGCATCTGTTCATAGACAGAGGCAGAGCTCTTGTGTCCCAAGAGTATCCTTACTCAATAACTTTGAGAGAAGCATGATCAATCAGGTTCACACATGCTTTTGACCTTAACTCACAGCTCAGTGTTTTCACCACTGAGAGGCAGCTTTTCAGAATGAGGATAAGTGCTGTCTATACAACGACAGGGACCTGGGTCATCTTCCTTACACTGCACTGTGAGTTGGCATCTCAAATTTTATTCTTTTGTGACATTACATACTTTTAATTTTAGAATATGATTTATGTATAACAAAATGTACCTTTGGGCTGAATTTTAACACACTTGTGTATTCATGTGGCCAACAACAAAATGAGACTATGAAACAATCCCACTATCTCCAGCATTTCCTCATAGAGTCCCATTGGATGTGAACTCTCTCTCCCTTCTACCTCTCTATCTTTGGAAAGCCTTGGTCAATTCTCCATCCCTGTTGTCTTCTTGCCTTTTCCAGAATGTCATTTCCATGGAATTCTAGAACATGTAACTCGCAAGACTGGTTACTATCACTTAGCACAATGTTAGCCTATAAGGTGTATCTGTGGTGTTGTACTCGTCAGCAATTCATCGCTTTTATTGCTAAGTAGTATATTGTACTGAGTACCAGAATTTCCATCCATTCATCCATTCAAAGACTTTAGTGAGCGGCCTCAGTCAGTAATGGCTGACTTCCTGAGTTCCATCCCCGAGACTCCCATGGTGGAAGGAGAGAACTGACTTCCACATGTTATCCTCTGACCTTCATATATATGTCATGGCTCATGAGTGTGTGTGTGTGTGTGTGTGTGTGTGTGTGTTTGTGCATGTGCACACACACAGGCACATATACACAGCTAAATAAATAATCAAATAAATAAGTTTATATAAAAAAGAAAAGATATTGTAGTTGCTTCCAGTTATCAGTGATTGTGGATGATACTGCCACAAACTTTCACATATAGGTGTCACCCTAAGTCTTTATTTCTTTGGTAGAGAATTCCTCAGCCTTGAACATTTTAGTAGAAGAGTCCTCTGTTGTTAGGAGCTGTTCTCTGACCTTCAGCATGTTGACCAACATTACTAGATCTACCCATTAAATCCCAGTAGCAACTTTTGTCTAGATTGTAATGACAAAAAACATATTCTCACATTGCTAAATATTCCTTGAGAGTCAGAGAGGTTATTAGTTGGGAAGCGGGACATTAAGATAAAACATGTACAGGGGCTGGGATATAGTTTAGTTGATAGAGTGACTGCCTAGAGTGTAAAAAAGATGGTTTGATGCTCAGCTCAGCACGTGAGAATGGTAGCACATATCTGTAATCCTAGCACTCAGGAGACTGAGATATGAGGATTAAGAGTTCAAGGCCATCCTCAGTGACATAGTGAGTATGAGTTCAGCATAAAATACAGAGATCCTGCCTAAGTAAACACACACAAACACATAAAGACAGACAGACAGACAGACACACACTATAAGAGTATTTTTACTTTTAAAAGAAATTGCCAAGTTATTCTTCAAGCTATCACAATTTTTAACTCTACCAGCAATGAACAATGAAGTTTTTATTGCTCCATGATTTTGCCAAGATTTGATAATAGGCAATAGTTTTACTATTTTGCCATTCAAAATATTGAAGTAAATATTAGTGAGACTCACCAATAGGTCTGGTTATGCAATAAGAAAATGTCATTTCCTTTCACTTTTAAAGTGTGTGGCTATATGAATTGTTCTGGCCAGGTTGAAGTAAGGCACTTTGCATCATAGTGGACATGTGTGAAGGCTAATGTACACGACTTTCTCCTCCCTTAGCCCAACTTTGGCACCCTGCCCCATTACAGACTGTGAGGACTTTATCAGCCAATGTCTTATAGTGAAAATGACATGGAAGAGGAGCTCCTGCCAGCACTCAAATGGACACGTGCATGATGGGAAACAAATCTTTGTTATTTTAAGCCACTGACATATGGGGCTTGTGTGCCACCTTCTCATACTTAGCCTATATTGTGCAAATCTAATTTCTACACTAGGGTGATTGTGAGTATTTAAGAGCGGAAAGCAGGTAAGGATTTTAGCACAGTTCTTGACTTAAGACAAATGACCAGTGAACAGCTGCTATTATTAAAATGATTGAAAATTTTCAATCATCTCACTCCATATTTATTTTTCTTTTTTAAAACACATAGCATTTATTCTTCGCAATGTATTAACAGAACTTTTCAGCTCTTCCATAAACACTAAAGTAAGCTTGATTTTAAACATTTTTTTTAAAAGCACACATATTTCATTGACTATCTGCCCCTCAGGTATTTTGGTATATCATTTAGGGTTTTTTGGGGCAGCATCTCTCTATATATGTATTTTTGAATGACAATTAACGTTATAAAGTCATTTGAAAACTTCTGCTTATGGGTCATCTTACATTTAGCAACCTCCTCTACTCTGTACTCCCTACGAATGTGAAGAGAGGTAAACATGCCCACAAACACGGTTTTCAAAGTTATGCTTCATCTGAGTGCTCTGTAGAAACTGGAAAGTTCATTCCAAGATCTACTGAAAGTAGGCAGTATATTCACGATCAGGGCCAAGAACTGACATTTAGAAATGTTCCCCACACAAATTCTGATGAGCAGGCAAGTTTAGAAGTGACATCTTTAGTTATAGAAGAGTTGGAAAAAAGACCCCGAGAATCTTAAACGTCCTGAAAGCATCCCACCCTGCAGGAATGCCAAGTCTCCACTGGTAGGGCTGTAACACATCATGCTATGGACCAGCATTAATTCCCCCCCACATTCAGCTTTAACTGGTAGACAGCTTAGCTCTGAGGGCACCATGGTCTCCATATGAAAATTGGGCAAGTAGCCATAGTTGGGTTTCTCTCTAGAGAAGGCTTTGTCCCTTTGTCTTCTACGACCCAACATTTACTTTGATTACTCCATTAGGATGATGGATGAGTAGTTGGGCAATGCTTTACTTTAGCCAGGATTTTGATACAACATATGGGCCAAATAAATGTTTTGCAAATTTATTCACACATTAACAATGTGAACACTCTGCCTAAATGAGGGTCCAATCAGTTAAAAATTTGTTTTGAAAATATTTAATCTTTCCTTCAAATTGCAGTATGTGCTCACTATAGTAAATGTAAAATAATAAGTCTTACAACAAATTTCCATAAACTCTCAATCTAAAAATAACCACTGCTAATATTTTAGGTTGTTTTCTTCATTTTAAAATAAAATACAGAGGATATAGCTATCTGGACTTCTTTTGTATTTTTCCATCACAACATGAGAATTTCTCCTTATTTAATTTCTTTTTTAACAAATTAATTTCTTCAAATAATAAATTTGATAGTACTTGGATTTCTTTTGACATATACTCTCTCTTTTTCTCTCTACGTGTGTGTGTATGTGTGTGTGTGTGTATGCATGTGGGGGCTAGAGATCATGAAGAAATCCACACTGGAGTGGTAAGTTCTTTCACAAAGAGCAATGGGACCCTGTGAGAGTGAGAGTTGCTGGCCTGTGAACTACCTTGAGAGAAACATGCTGTGATGTTCATTCTCTCTTCTGTAACTCTGTTATCTATGGCCTCTCTGGTCCAGGAGGGATGTCCCACCTTGGATTAGCCATTTCTGAGGAGACATAATTGATCTGCTGCTAAGTGTGCTTTTCCTTTGCAAACCAGACAACTCAGCGTTTGCTTCCCACATTCCCTGTTTTACTGGGTGTGCTGGGAAGTTTTTATGTCAACTTGATACAAGTTGGGATAATCTAGCAAGGCAGAATCTTAATTAAGAGAATAGGGTTGGTATGTTGACAAGCCTGTGATACATTTTACTGATTGATGATTGATATGAGAGGGCCCAGAGCACTGAGGGTGGTGCCATCCCTAACATGGTGGTTCTGAGTACCATACGAAAGCAGCACTGAAAGTCATGGGAGCAAGTCAGTAAGCAGTATTCCTTCATGGACTTTACATTAGCTCCTGCCTCCAGGTTCTTACACTGAGTTCCCTCAATGATGGAGTGTGGCCTGAGAGTTGTAGGCTGAAATAAACCCTTTGTTACTCAAGTTGCTTTTGGTCATGGTGCTTCATCACAGCAATAGAAACCTCACTAAGGCACTGGCCTGGTTTCTCATACTCTAGGGCACTCTCATCTACTTCTCATCTCATACGTCATAGTTGGGTACCAGATGGTTTACGGACTGCCTCTGTGACTCAGAAGCTGCTGAAATTGTTCAGTCAACCATGAGCTAGCTTACTGTGACTCATGTCTTCCTATGTGACCCAAGATGACAACTCTAACTCAGTTTCCTCCCTCCATTCTGCTTCTTCACCCACTGGCCCTGCTAATTTCCCATGAGACCCCAGTGCTATTTCTTTTTGCCCTAATATTTCCCCATGTGGCCCTGTGTAATGAGGTGTGCCAGGTCACATTATGAACAATGAAGACCATAACCATTTTTAAAATGGGGATTATTTCCTTATCTGCTGACATCTTGATGCCCTGATTGTTTTATTCAGATTCTACGTAGAAAGCTTCCTCACTATGGCAATCCACCTTGACAGTCTTTTGTCTCCAGTCTTCTCAAGGAATTCTTGCTTTTGTGCATATTCAGTAGCTTTCAGTAATAAATTATTTTAAAATGAAGTAGAGAAAAGACTTATGTAGAAGTATGAAGAATGATAAAAAGGAAATAAATATACCATGCAGTCCTGATGCATAAATAGATGATGAGAGAAACTTAAAGAGCAGTGAGTAGAGAGATCGTGGCTCAGTGGTTAAGAACACTTGCTGCTCTTGCAGAGGACTGGGTTCGAGTCCCAGCACCCATGTGATGGCTAAAAACCATCTATTTCTCGAGTAACAGAGTGTACAATACTCTCTCCTGGCCTCTAAGGGCACATGTGGCACATATGCATACAGGCAAACACTTATATGCATATAATCAAATTAAATTAATCTTAAAAAATGAACATAGCAGACTCAAGCACATTAGGGGCTTAGTTGCAGTTCAAATTAGTAACAATGGGATTTAGCCAATAAATTAAATAACTGGAAAGGAAGATCTATTTATAATTCAATAGACTAAATTTTTGAGGTGGATTATAGTCATAAATCTAGAAGGTCCACAGTAATTAAATTTATAGTATTTATAATCATGTTCTACCCAAGGCTTTCAAAACAAGAAGAAAATTCACAAACAATGAAATGTAAAAACATTTTACATCTTAAAAATGCAAATTTCCATGTACCAGAGAAGTCACTATATACATATTTAAAAGATTAATGATAAAATAGAGTTGTAGCAGCTAGAACAAAACATGGTTAATGTTCATACCATATAACAAACCCCTAAGAATGAAAAGACAGCCTATTCTAATAGGAAACCAAAACAAGGGCTATGAATAGGCAGGTAACACAAGAAATGGTGAAGAACCTCACTGGAAATCAGTAAATTGCAAATTCAGTCAGCGGTGAGATCATCTTTTGTAGATCATATTTGCAATCATTTTAAACATAGTTGATCTCCAGGACCAATAAACTTTTGCAAGGGGCGAAAAGGACCATCTCATGCAGCTGAGAAGGAGGTAGGTGTCTATCCACATTATGAGTGTTGGCTTTTGGTTTGATGATTGCATTTCTAAAAGCACATTGCCCGGAATGACTCTTCAGATATTAAAGATGTGTGTGATATGTCATTGTTTATACTGTTCGTTGTAATAAAACATGAAAACATTCTCTAGGTTCATCAATTGACATGGATGAATACTGCGGAAAGTTTCACAGAGGCTAAAAAGATAGAAGAGACTTGCATAGCTTGACTTTAAAAGTAGACACACAATCTATACTATTTCAAAAGAAGAAAATGAAAGTTGAATGTCAACTATGAAGTACATATGTACATGGTTAATATGTAATATATGTTAATAAGTACACATGTAAATATAAGTAAAAATGACTGATAAAATATGTACCACAAGTTCAGTCTTATATCATTGCTTCTTTTATTTTTGTTGATAATTTGGATACCCTATAATCCTTGATATGAGAAACTTAGGACTCCATTGGTAGTTATATAATCTCAAAATCTATTCAAAAATCTCTGAGCCTTATGAATGCCAATTATGAATTGTATGTATAATGTGCTTTGAAGGATATATGGGTCAGGTTTTTGCCATTGCAATAAATTACCTGAGGCAGCCAGCTTATAAAGAGAAAATGTTTATTTGGCTCAGAATTTTTAATGTTAAAAGTCCAAGACCAGGGAAATGGGAGAGTACCTATTGGCATATATATATCTATATATCTGTATCTATCTATCTATCTATCTATCTATCTATCTATCTATCTAT
>LOJH01020661.1:13014-26326 GCA_001685095.1 Ellobius talpinus
AGAGAGAGAGAGAGAGAGAGAGAGAGAGAGAGAGAGAGAGAGAGAGAGGACTTGCTTTTGATATTTATTTTCCATCAGTAAATTACAGCTGCATTTTATTTTAACCATAGTGTCTGGTGTGATATTGTTGGGTATTTAAATTTAGATTTTTTAACAAAGTGCTCTATTTTGTGAAAAAGGGAAAAGCTACTTATAATGATATCAAGGTTAAAAAAATGTCACAACATTAACCATTCTGCCCCATCCAGTTTATCTCAAACCAGGAGGGAAGCAAGAAGCCAGGCCTGCCCCAATCCTCCCCCATCAACCCGAGGGAAGAAAGCCATGGCACGTGACAGGTGTGATAGCCATGAATGTCTGCGAGCCAAGCAATAAGAAGAAAAGCCAAGCTATGACACAACACCTCTTGCTGGGATGGTCCAGAAGGAAGGACGTATGGAGGAAGTACACGCTCATGACGTGGGCTCATACGATTCCTTCTGTATAGTGGAACCCGCTTCCCTTTTCTATATGTCTGGTAGGAGCTCTTTGAGGAGTTATCCCAGAATCTAAGATGACATCCGTGTTTTCTGTGCACTTATCACACAAATGGGGACGAGATGAGAACTGAGCACGACTTTGAAATAGGTTGGGTTTAGATAAAGAGGAAGGAGGGGGATGTAGCATCAGGAGTTTCCAGGGCTGATGAAAGCATTCACCGTTGTGGCTCAGTGTGGAGGCAAGACCTGGATAGAAAGGAGAGAGTTCATGTTGGTGGCTCCTGTCAGTCATGTGGTCCAAGGCGAGGATAAAGAATTGGTGTTCTTTGTGCACTCGGAAAGGAGAACCAAAGATGATGAAAGTATGAAGAAGATGAAGAAGAACATGGCCTTTGGGGTCGGTCGTTTTCTTCCTCTGACTTTCAGACACGAACTGGTAAAGGCAGAAGGGAGAAATGCCCAGGTAGGAATAAACCAGAGTTAGGCACGCAGGGGGAATGATTTGGCCACCTGGGATTCCATCTGGGTTGTAAACACCCTCCGCCCACATTCTTATCATTCACTTGGAAGCCTAGTTCTTTACCTGTATATAACACAAATACACACACTCACTCACACAGACACACTCCTTTCTCAACAATGCACCTAGCAATCTCAGACACACCCCTCACTGGCACTGGGCTATGTCTATACCTGTATAGTTACTTAATTATTGTCACTGAACAATAAGTTTCTCCTCCCTTAATGGCCACCAAACTTGGGCGATTTCTAGTCTATATTCTCAATGTATCTGATTACAAATAATAGGAAGGCTGCTGTTTTAGGTGCATGCACAATAGAACAAAACTGTCCGGAAGTGAGCTTTTAGGGGAGAATCCCCTATTTACAATCATATGCCTTTGCATAATTGAATACACATATGATTAAAAATCAGATGCCTTGTGGGGAGAGATGTGTACAGTAGAGAAATGATCACATGACCTAAACTATCAATCAAAATGGAGAGTCACCCAAATGATTCCCCTTAGCAATGAAATTCCATGTTCTCTAGAGCCCTCCAAAGGAAGCCCCAAACACTCGGGCTGCTTGAGGACTTTCACTCTTGTGGCCTGCTGTCGAAGGCAGAGTATCCCTCTTTAATCCCTACCGTCACTTACCTTGCTATCTCTGCAACTCTGAGGGAGCCCTCACTTTCAATTCTTTGGATAAGAGGCCATGAACCTAGAAATACCCACCTCAGACCACCAGCAAACCCAGGAGGGGCAAGTCCTGTAGTAATCAAAACAGGGACCTCAGATGGCTGGGGTGTGTGCTAACAGACTAAAATTTTTTGCATTATAAAAGATGAATGAGAAGTGAGGAAAGGTTTAGCATTGGATGTGGCTGATGACCAGTGACAGTGAATGGTCCAGGGACATGGAGGGGTGACGTCCACATGGGATGTGGAGGGGTGCGGTCCACACGGCGGAGGTAAGAAAGGAAGGAGTTTGGGGATTGTAATGGCAAGTGGCCATGGCTGGACCAGAGGTTGGCTGAGAAGGAAAGAGCAGCTTAGAGGTGTCATCTCAGCACCCAAAGCCTGCGCTGAGATGAGGGCAATGGCACATTTTAAGGGAAGAAAGGCGAAAGCTATAGAAAGGGCCGGAACCAAGGCGCAGAGAAGGAATCACCGTGGAAGCAGGGTCCCTCAGGTGTCCTGGATCTAAAGCATTGGAGGCTAGAAAATCACCTGTACTTGTGGGACTTCTGTGCTTCTGCTGACTTCCTGTCAGCACCGGGACTGCTGTGTGACTTCTCCAGGGAAGAGGTCAACAAACACGTATCCGGTCCAGGTGGGCATTGGCAACAGACCAAACGAAAGATTCTACTCAAGTCCAGCTTGAACTTTACTGGAGCTTCTTATGGGAACAAGGGTGACGTGGCTAGCTGTACTGTCAAGAAGCCCACTCCAGCATGGCTGGCAGTTTGGGAAAAGTGCAAACCCGCCTGGAATTCTCTGTACAACTTGCAGGTCGCGCCCTGAAGATCTCCTCTCCTCACCAATAGTTTGCTCTCTATGACCTGAGGAAAGGGCCTCATTATTTTCCATTTTTGAGCTTTCTGCGTCTTGTGTGACTCCCTTCTTTCTCCAAGAGGGGGTAGGTGGAGTGGGTGGGGTCCAGGGACTTTAATGTGAAAGCTGTACCCATGAATGCCTTCATGCTGTCTGCCTCATGGGAATAAGAAGATAAATGAGGTGCTCATGGGAGTGACTGGCAAGCCAGATGTGGTCATGACCTCAAGGGGTCAACGCGGCCTCTTGGCAACGCGTCTCTGGAAGGACAACGGCCGGCAGAGTGGGGCCTAGTGGGAGGCTCCAACCTTACCCCTTTCTTAGAACCCCAGATGCGTGTTCAGCAACCATTTCGTAAGAGTCTTCTAGCAACTGCTTATTTCATAAGGGCTGATGTTGAAATGGGGCTGATTCCCTTTGGCCACTGGGCTCTTTAATGCCTCTGTTGTCCATTTCGAGGATTGCTGGGTTACTAAGTGGCTCTAGGTGAGGTGTCACTCGACAGCGTCAGATTCTGATTGCACAGCACCTGCCTTTGTTCTTCCTTTTAATTTCACTTGAGACCTTTACCCACACGGTCTCATGGGTATTTAAGGAAATTGTTTCTCATACAATATCATGCCTTTCCCCCTCCCCTAACTGCCTCCCAGATCCTCCCCACCTCCCTACCCACTCAACTTTGTTCTTTCTATCAAACAAACAAAATCAAAACAAAGAAAAAAAACCCAACAAGACAAAACCACCCCCCAAAAAAAAACACCAATAACATGGGTTCTGTTATAGATTCTGTTCCGGGTTTCTTCTGTGTTGGTCTGGGCGTAGAGCCTGCCTGAGTGTGGTTGATAAACCAAGGGACACTCCACTGTAGAAAACAGATTGTGCCTTTCCCAGCAGCTATCAGTTCCAAATAGCGTCTTGGTTAGGGGGTAGGGATTTGTGTCCACTTCCCCTTCTCAGTGCTGGGATTTTGTCTGGTTTGAACATGTGTGTGTTTTGTGTATCCTGCCTGTCACAGTTTCTATGAGGTCCTTTGTATAGCAGTCCAGCTGTGTCTGGAAGACACTGTTTCCTGGGAGTCATCCACCACCTCTGGCTCTTAGAATCTTTCTGCTCCTCTTCCACACAGATCCCTGAGCACTGAGGAGAGGGATGTAAAGGAGGCATCCTCTTTAGGACTGAGTGCTCCCTGCCTCTCGCTCTCGGCACACGGTCAGGTTGTGGGGCTCTGTGTTGATTCCCACCTACGGCAAGAAGCCGCTTCTCTGATGATGGTTGAGTGATGCTCAGATGGACCTCATGGGTGCTTTTATACATTCAAGTTGACATTGACTGCAGGCCAAAACCAAGCCCATAGATACAGTAAATGGTTTTAAGAAGCAATAGGATGACAAATGTTAAGTGTCTACAGGCAGTACACAGCATGAGTCGGGGGATGACCTCCTCTGGGGACCCTGGCTCCAGAGAAAATGAGCAACACACAGTGTATGTGTATGGGATGGGGTGGGGGGCGCTTTTGGAGGCTGGGATGGAGGGGGGCAGGGGAAGAAGATAATAGAAGGTGGAACCTCCAGGTGTGCAGGGACACCTGTCTCCAACTCCTCACCCTTCTTCCCTAGCCCAGCTGTCCTCCTGCCTCAGAGGCTCAGACAGAACCTGTAGGCTCTCGTTAAGTACTCTTTCACACGGGGCAAGAAATTCTGCTGCAGGCAGGTGAGTCAGAGTTCACAGCTATCAGACCGGAGCCCTCTGTTCTGGTCTGAGTAGGAAACGCGTGCCAAACCAGAGCAAAGTCCTCTTGAAGTTCCCTCTGGGGAGCAGCCTGGCGGTGGCTCTCAACCGGGAACTGGCCTCAGAGGAGCAGAGGTCTGTCTTGTTTGCAGCTCCACAGCACAAACTGATTGCTAAACGGAGGAGTGGACTCGGAGATTGTTAGTTTCCAAAGTGAGCTGGGAACCACAGGGAGGCTTGGAGGAGCGCTTTTTGGAGCAAAGTACACCTGTGCTTTCCACGGGGGACTTGATCCCTGAGGTCTAGGGTTATCCAAAAGCTGAGGGCTGATGGGATTTCACATTCCTGAGAACAGTAACTCCAAAGTTTATATATAGTGTTCCAACCACATTGTTCCAGGAATCCAGTGTGTACGCTGTTAGAAATCTGAGCTGTGAAGCTTGGCAAATTTGTTTTTTTGTTTTTTTGTTGTTGTTTTTGTTCTACCACTGTGCTAGATCTTTGGATCAGATGAGTGAGCTCCCCAAAGGACAACCTTGAATCCTCTTGAAAATGATTGTGTGTGTGTGTGTGAGCACACGTCGCTCGCGCAGGTGTGCAATTTCCAAGGAATCCACAGGGGACCACGAACGATAAGACACAAGGTTAGTCATTAGTGTTACCCAAACCTCAGAAGGGCGGGGTGACCTTGCGTTAATCCCTTTACTCACTGGGAATTCGGGTTGACAACAACACTAGAGTTGCTCTGACCCTGGCAGAGGTCACTTCTGGACAGACAGCTCTGAACTCTTCCGTAGAAAAGCCAGATAAACAGAGCAGCGTGAACATTCGGCTGTGGCGTGATTTGAGCGGTGGAGAAATCTTTCCATGAGGCTCTGCTGGAGCCCAGAGAACTCCTGTGAGCTCCAGTTTCCGCGCACAAAGAGCTGCATGAGAATTCCAAACTTCTGAACCCAGGGTCTGTCTCTCTTACCTATGCACCGTTGTCAGTGGACTTTCAACTTGATTTATATTGGTCTGCGTTCTGGGGGATAAAATTAACTATATATAGATCTAGTCCATTTCTAAAGAGGAGAAGGGGCTTGAATGTAGTTCTCTCACTTAATTACCCCCACTTCAGGGAAAACTGATGCCGGGATTCGAATGGAACATTTGCCTGTCTACACAGTTTCCCTCTGGTCTCCTTCGCTCCAGGATCTTAGGAGGTGCTGACCTCAACAGTCCGCTAGAGCCGTTCTTTGTCCTTGGCTAGCAAGGGGCAGGTTTTAAGAACCCAGGTGGCCTCCCTTTTTGTTTTGATGTGTTCTGTTTAATAACTGTTGTGTCTGACCTACTTGTTCTTCAGTTTTGCAATCTGTTGTCTCTTTTTCATATTTGTGCTTATTATTTATTTTTGAGGCTACCTGGGGTATCAACTGCTGTTGACAGTGCTCAATATTGACTTAGAAAAAATAGCAAGATGCATAACTCCCGTGGTTCTGAGGTCAGTGCTCATCAGAACAAGAAAGGCTGGCAGCCTTTTAGAGCAAGTTTCTGGATGATTCTGTCTTCCCCACTCTCTAGAAAAGTTTCTTGTTTGGTCTTTTCTCCAGACAGCATGGTGAGCAAAAACAGAGTCAGAAAGACTCTGTTCTACATATGATTCCAAGCACTGATGATTATTTTTCAGAGAAAGATAATCCTGAGCATCAGTGGTGGCTTTTTTCTGAATTTCTGGCCCCAGAGGCTGTGGAGTCCCCCTGCCTCACTCAAACAATGCTACTTCCCAACCTCAGCTACTGCTGTTTATCCACCGTTCAGGAACCGCTTTAACTCCGATTCAGCTGCCTTCCTGACGTCACTTTTAGGGTCATGAGGAGATGGCATCTCCCACATCTGTGCCCCGTCACAGTTTCCGTGGGTTGACTGCCCAAACCCCAGTTATTGTGCCTCCGTCACAGGCTTGACAACTACTTTGGAAAAAAAAATTATTGAGGACCTCACTGCCAATTTGGTGATCTGGTTTAGTGTTCCTTAACCTGGGAGCCCTGGATTTGGAAGGGAAAAAAATATGATTGCTAATCTCTAACTGAAATTTAGCATTTCCTTTAGCCAAAGGCGTGGTCACAAGCCACAGCAGTGCTAACAGGAGAGTGATTGCAAGTATCTTGAATGCATCATTTTCTTTCACCACTCCTGAGAAGTCACAGTGGTTTGTGAAGTGGCTGCTTGATCTTGTTTCTCAGTACAATAAAGATGCACACATGTGTCTATAGGAAAATGTTTTAATATTGCACCACATTTTTTTGCTGTAAGTAGTTTTAGTGATTATATTTTAGTTTATGTATTTAATATTCTTATTTTGAGAAGGGTCCATGGCCCCCAGTAGACAGCCAAAGAGATCCGTGGGCTTTGTGGGCTGGTGGTGGAGAAACTCACTGTAACCATTAGTGGCTTTGTGTTCTAGTTTTATGCTGTTGCTGGAATAAACTCCTCTGACTGAAAACAACTTAGGGAGTAAAGGGGTTATTTGGCTTGCACTGCCAGACTGCAGTCCATCACTGAGAGAAGTCAAGGCAGGAACTTGAAGCAGAAACTATGGAGGAATGAATACTGCTTGCTGGCTCACTCTGTGCCTTGAGCTTTCTGGCTTGCTCCCTCACTCATGTTTAGCCAGCTTTCTTATACAGCCCACGTCTTGCTCAAGGAATGATTCTACCCACAATGGGCTGGGCCTTCCTGTATCAATTAATCATCAAGATTATAGCCATGTCCAAGATTATAACCCTTAAAACCATGTCTGTAGACCAACCTGATCTAAGCTTCTCTCAGATGACTCCAGATGGTGTCAAGTTGACAATTAAGGCTAACTGATGTACCTGATTTCTCTAGACTATTTTTCTTAAGAATGTTCTACCAAAAAGTTGTTTTTACTTTGTTCCCACCATGTGACTTTCCCCCTAGTGTTTTCCATCATTCCTTGTTGACTTTTTTTTATCAATTCTTCCTTAGTTCATGCCTTGCATTTAAGATTTTTTTCTCCATCCTATTCTTCCTTCCTCCTTCCCACACATATTTATTAGTCACTACTATGAAGTAATTGGAGTGCATCAGAGGGAGAGAGACAAGTGCTAGGTCATTATAATGCTGCTGCAATGCACATTTATGGAGCATGGAAGGGAAATAGCTACCCTAGCTTCGAGAGCCTATCATGGAGGTACCTCCAGTTAAGTCCTAGAAGGCCAAGAAGAGTTAGTTAGTTAGTTAGGCTTGGTGATGGGAACTAAGTTGTGACTAACCAAAGCAAACAAACAGCAACATCAAAAAACTAAAGCTGGTAGTAGTGGTGCATGCCTTTAATCCCAGCACTGGGGAAACAGAGGCAGGTGGATCTCTGTGAGCTCAAGGCCAACCTGGTCTACAGCATGACTTCCAGGACAGCCAGAGCAGTTACAGAGAAGCCCTGTCTTGAAAAACAAACATACAAAAAGAAGGGTGTGGCTAACAAGAACTGTTAATGGTCAAGCTGAGATTGAACAGGCAAGGGTGGCTAGATGGTTGAGAGTTTTTTATACCCTGCTGAGTAAGCACCGAAGGTTTGAAGAGAACTGCATTTTAGAGAGGCAGCTCTGGTTCAGTGCAAAGATGGGTTGGGGGGAGGAGGCCCCCAGGTGAGACATGAGCTAGAGACAGACACATGCTACCTTTTGCTTACTCCTGAGGGTACCACTGTGTCCACCCTGTGCTTTGCTTTCCACCTGAGATGTCCTTCCACAGCATCCCATGCTCCTGAGTAGCTGTGGTTGACCTTCCAGGCAGCACCATCTTATTTGACTTTAATGATTTTTTAAAATGTTATTTGAGGTCCATTTGAGCTACTTTTTAGTGTGTCCATTTCTTACCTCTTCTTTGACCTTGAGGACCAGGACTAGCTCACGCTTATGTACCGAAAAGATTCTCTGAACTGACACAGATTAAGAGAGAAGTGTAAGAAACTCATGGAATTTGTCTACAGTCACAAAGGAAGGCATGCTCCCTCCCCGAGCCTCAGAGTCGTAAAATATCCGGGAAGACTGCCTAATCATTATTTTAAAAATGAGGTGCTTTTGTTCTGCATGGGAGAAGTTGTTGGCATTATTCTGTGCCCCACCTCTCTGCGCCACCATCAGCCAGGATTTGGGTGCTGCCAGACTTCACAGACAATTCCAACAGGAACCAAGAGTCCACTTTAGAAAATTAGATGGTGTGGTCTCCTTAATGGAGAATGTCTCCCATGATGGTACTAAAGAGACTAATCAAGAAAAGGGGGGACGGGTAAATCAACTAAGAAAAATCATAGATTGAAGTCTACAATCTCAGGAGGCTCTATACTATACTTGTTTGTGGCCCACTGGATTGGCTGGTTTTGTAGTTTTGCATGTCAGCTTGACACAAGCTGGGGTTATCAGAGAGGAAGGAGCCTCAGTTGAGGAAATGCCTCCATGAGACCCAGCTGTAAAGCATTTTCCCAATGAGTGATCAATGGGGAAGGCCCCAGCCTTCTACCTGGTGGGTGGTGCCATTCCTGGGCTGATGGTTCTGGGTTCTATGAAAATGCAGGCTGAGCAAGCTAGGGGATAGCAGTTTCTTCCATGGCTTCTGCCTCCAGGATCCTGTCCTGACTTCCTTTGGTGATGAACAACAATGTGGATGGGCGTGTAAGGCAAATAAACCCTTTCCTCCCCAATTTGCTTTTTGGTTATGGTGTTTCATTGCAGCAGTGGAAACCCTAACTAAGACAAACTGATACCAGGAGTGGAGTATTGTGACAGATCTGATAATGGCTTGGGGAGGATTGTGGAAGGACTTTGGAACTTTGGGCTAGAAAAGCCATTGAGCATTGAGACCTCAGTGGAATGTTCTGTGAGAACTTGAAAGATAAGAATACGGAGAGACGTGCAGAGAATGGAGGCCTGCTTTGCAAAGTTTCAGTGGGAAGCTTAAAGACTGTCAGGTCCATTGTTATTTTGAAGTAAGAGTCTGTGGTCTGGTTAGCTGGGGCTGAGGAATCACCTGTGATTATCAAGGCACCAGAACTGCTAAAGAAAACTTTGCTCTGCTGGGATGCTTGATGCTGGCTGCTGAAGGTAGGAAATTAGTGGTGATTAGGAAGAGACCAGCAGCACTGAGGTGAAAGCTTCTGGGATTTGTTTCCTGGGAGAACAGAAAAGCTGTGTTCCAGAGGTGGCCAAGGTTGTACCTTGTGCTGGCAGTCAGACTTGGTAATGTGTAAGCATCACCCAGGTGAGACTGGTTTTGAAGGCAAGAGGGATCATGGAGAGCAGCTGAGCTGAGACTTGGCACTGTGAGAGGCCAGGAAAGGCCATTGGTGAAGGTGCAGCCTCAATGACAGTTGAAGGCCCAGGACTGAAGGGGTCTTGCAAAGCAAATGATGTTTGGCACCATGAAGAGAGCCTATGAAAGGCTATTGGTGAAAGTGCAGCCCAGTTTACCACAGGAAACCCCAGCATTCTGGAGATGTCAGTAACATGGGATGACCCCCAAGAACAGCAACAGCAGTGGAGTGGAGACAGTCAGAGTCTAGGAGAGAAGCCGTGCGTGCTGCAGAGGGCAGAGCTGGAGAAGTGACCCCAAGTTCTTCACAGGAATTGAGAAGATCATGAGAAAATTCCAGATAATTGAACGTTGAGTTATTTGTACTGTTGGAGTTTGGCTTTGCTTGGACGAGACTGTGATGGTGTTCTGGCTCTTCCCTCTGGAAAAAGGTATTTAATTTTGAGTTTTATAGGAGCCCATGGGTGAAAGACTTGAACTTTTAAAATAGATTGGATATTTTAAATAGACTGAAATTTTAAAGACTGAGTTTGTAAAGACTGTGAGACTTAAAATTATTTATGATTTTAATGTGAGATCTTGGGGATGAATAAGAAAGGAATGCAGCTTGACAGGGATGTGTCTGTGTGTCAAGTTGACAGGGGGTCAGTTGTACTGGCTGGTTTTGTG
Organism: Ellobius talpinus; assembly: GCA_001685095.1. Classification (NCBI taxonomy): domain Eukaryota; kingdom Metazoa; phylum Chordata; class Mammalia; order Rodentia; family Cricetidae; genus Ellobius; species Ellobius talpinus. Next base: position 23,257 of record LOJH01020661.1, read on the forward strand.
TGTCAACTTGACACAAGCTAGAGTCTTCAGAGGAAGGAGCCTCAGTTGAGGAAATGCCTCCATGAGACTCAGTTGTAAGGCATTTTCCCAATTAGTGTTCAATGGGGGAGGGCCCAGTCCATGGTAGGTCGTGCCATCCCTGGACTGATGGTCCTGGGTTCTATAAAAAGGTGGACTGTGCAAGCCATGGGAAGCAAGCCAGTAAGCAGCATCCTCCATGACTTCTGCATCAGCTCCTGCCTCCAGGATCCTGCCCTGTTTAAATTCCTGTCCTGACTTCCTTTGGTGATGAACAGCATTGCTGAAGTGTAAGCCTAATTTACCCTTTCCTCCCCAACTTGCTTTTTTGTCATGGTGTTTCATCGCAGCAATAGAAACCCTAACTAAGACACCCACCCTCCTTGAGTTACCTGTTAGCCAGGGGTTGATAGAGGAACAGAATCATCAGCAGGGCATATACTTCTAATCATAAGTGGGGCTTCTGGGGGCTTATATGATCAGAGGTCCAGTCATGCTTTCCTGCAGTTTGGAGTCCTGGAGAAACTGGTGACTGATCAGTCTAAGGAGCCCCGGAGTACGGAGGGACTGGTGGTGTGTCCCAGTCAAGGCTGAGGCTGTAAAGCCACTGGTGCAAGGCTGAAGAATCTGGAGTCTGTTGTCAGGTTAGAAGAAGGAAATCCACATGCTCCGGAAGAGCAGAATTTGCCCAGGTATGTGCGTTTCTGCTTTCCTCTGCCTTTGTTCTGCCCAAGTCCTACCTTTGAATTGTGCTGATTCTTGCTTGTTGATATACATCCATTTGTCTCCGGAGACATCCGCAGACACATCAGTTTTCTATATTACTGTCAATCTAGCCAAGCTGCTAATCAAGATTAATCATCATACGGTAGGTAGGAGAAACAATACTGGTCTCCTAGCAGATATTTCACCATTAGCCTGCACAAAGCCCTTGAACACTTACTCGGCCTTCCAAAGGTCTTGGGTTCTGGATGACACTGGCTAAACCAAATCAAACCAAAGAAATCACAAGGGTGTGTGTGTGTGCATGCATGTATGTACAGGTGTGCATATGTATGCACATATGTGTGCATGATGCATGCATCTCTGTATATATAAATGTATATATGTGTGCATGTGTGTATGTGCGTGTGTACATATATACATGAATGTCTGTGTGCATGTGCATGCATGTGTATATGTGGTGAGTGTGTGCATGCAGGTGTGCATGAATACATGTATGTATGTGTGTGTATGTTTGTACAGGTGTAGTCCTTTCTCTGGGTGCTTTGTATGTTCCCTAGTTATTCACCATGACCATGATAGAAAATGTGTAAATGGTTCAACTTCATTGCCCCTATGCAGGCACTAATCAGACACCAGAGAACACCAGGAATTGAAAAGAACATCAAGGCTGCAAGTTAATCCTTGAAGTTGTATGGCTACAGGTTAAGGGAGAATGCACACTAGCTGGCTATTGGAGATGTCTGTGTACAGAATGTATAATGGACTCTTACTCTTTCACAGGGAAACCTCTGATCTACTATCACAACCAGCCTTCCCAATTCCAAATGCTGATGGTATGCAAGGAGTTAGCCATTTGAACACACACACACACGTACAAGCACACACACACACATGCACAAGCACACACACATACACACACAAACAACCCTCAAACCTCTGAAGTACTTAAAAATAAAACAAAGAACCCCGCTGGCCTGTTTACATTGGATCAGTGATTCAATAAGGATTCCTTGTATTCCTGGCTCAGCCGAGCATGGCCAGGTGCAGTTCATCTAGTTCTTGTCGGTTTCACAAATACTGGAAATTTCATAAAGCAAGCCACTGGTCACTGGGGTTAGAAAGATTGGGAGACACATTTCTGAGGTCATGAAACAGAAAGGTGGGGAGCTGTTCTTGGAGAAAACTGGAGTCAGGTTGGCTACCCCTCCCCTGTCAGCTGCTCCGGTTGTTTCCAAGGTGCTTTTTATCTCCTATCAGCACAGCTGTTGAAAGCAGGCTTTGCAGAGAGATGACACCACGGAAAGGAATGCAATACTACCTGAGGACAGCCCCGTGAGCTGGTGATACTGCACGCACGCACTGAGCTGGCTGACGATCAAGGCAGAAGTTTGTGCACCGTTTGATAATGCTGTGATTCAGGTGTTTTTTATCAAATTTGAAACGTCCCGTGGTTCTGCACTTCAAGTTTGTGGTTGGTCTCTAGAGTGCCTCCTCGCACTTTCCAGTTCTGCATTCAAATGAGGAAGGCGGGTTTGGGACATGGGAGAAAGTTGAAGAAAGTCAGGGCTTGCCAAAGAGAATCAGCAGAAGCAAATGCCAAGTCTGTCCACATTTGTCAGTTTCCTAAGACAGACACTCTTTCAGGCTTCACCCTGTAGAACCACAGGGTAGGTCCTGAGGAAGTGGGTGGGTTTAGAGCTTTGCTTGTCACCCCCACACCTGCATTTCAATGTAAATGGAGAGAAACAAAACAAAGCTAGAAGAGTATTCTATCACCTCTGCCGGTGTCCATGAAATGCTTGGGAAATGATAGCCATCCTAGAACTTAGAACTTGGTGCCTGTCACTGCCTTGTGGCCGACCCCTATGGTGCTACATTTACTCATGGTGTAAGGGAAGAGCCTTAAGGTGTTGAATATAAACAGAGTATTCTGCAGTTTTAACCACCTTGCTGGGTAATTTCCTATTTAATGTTAGCCTTTAACTGTGCAAACATCTCAAACTGGTGAGGTGGCTCAGTGGATAAAGGCACCCACTGCGTGATCTGAGTGTGATTCCCAGAACATGTAAAGGTGGAAGGGGAGGACTGACCCCATTAAGTTGTCCTCCGGCCTAACCTGTGTGCCTATGTATGTGCGGGTGCGTGAATGCGCGTGTGCGCGCGCACACACACACATACACACGCACACATACACACGACTAGCATCTCAAAAAATGAAAATAGTGGCAGTGATATTGAAGACACTTTCTTTCTTCTTTCTGTCTGTCTGTCTGTCTTTCCTTCTTTCTTTCTTTCTTTCTTTCTTTCTTTCTTTCTTTCTTTCTTT
>LOJH01020662.1:5993-20655 GCA_001685095.1 Ellobius talpinus
GGCCTACAAGCAAACATCCAGACAGAATGCTGTATACATAATAAATAAATAAATAGATAGATAGATAGATAAATCTTAAAAAAAAGATGATAGATACAGATATACATAGATGAATGATAGATGATAGATGATACAAATTGATGGTACATAAGTAGTTGATAGACAGAAGCAGATAGATGATAAATAGAAAGGTAGAGATAGAGAACTAGATTTAGAATAGTGATTGAGATAAATAATAGAAGGTAGATAACTGAATAGAGATTAATAGAGATAAGTAGACTTAATAGGTAAATGGAAGATAAAAAAGATAATTGATAGATCAGTGATAAGTAGATAGATAACAGATAATTGATAGAAATTGATGATTGATAAAGACAGATGATAGAAGATAGGCAAATGATAGATGACTAATAGCTACAGACAGTTGATAGGTATATAAAAAATAAATCCATAATCTGGAAGTAGACAAATAATTGGTAGAGATAGCTTACTGATATAAATTGATAACAAAAGACAGAGATAGAGGGTGAGTGATAGGTGGCTAATAAAAGATAAAAGATTGGTAAATACAATGAATGACTGACAGATGATTGACAGAGTGGATAGATGAATTATAGATAATCTTCATTATCAGGCGGCACATGGAGCCAGTTATCTACTGAAATGGGTCAGTGTACACGAAATGGAAAGGATCAACAAGCCCCCAATGACAGCATGACAGTGGATGAATGTTCTTGGTGAGTGTCTGAGCAAGTCCTCTCTGCCCTCAGGTCGACGCCCATGGCAATATTCTCCTCAGCACTCTGGAAATCAGGAACGAGACCAGCGGCTCTGAGGTGCTCACGGGTGTGAGTGACCCCAAGGCCACCATGTACTCGTACGACAGCGCCAGCATCCAGTACCGCAAGCCGCTGAGCAGCCGCGAGGGCTTCGGGCGCGGGCTGGACAGACACGGGGTGCCAGGCAAGGGGCGCATCCGCAGGCGTGCCTCGCAACTCAAAGTGAAAATCCCTGACTTAACTGACGTGAACTCCATAGACAAGTGGTCCCGAATGTTTTTCCCCATCACATTTTCTCTTTTTAATGTCGTTTATTGGCTTTACTATGTACACTAAAGTCAGTCTCATGGTTCGGTTTAGACTATCTTCCTTGGCTTGTTTTCTAACCCCACGCTCTCCCAACAGCGATTACTGCTGTGGTTTTTTGAGGTAAGAGATTCGGCCATCCAACTGGTTTTCGGTATTGCGTGTCAGTTTTTATTATCACACCATGTTTACTTCAACAACAACAACAGGTATTTTTTTGTGTGTACAGTGGTCCAGGTTACTAGCTCTTTAAGCATTCCATCAATTGCTTTGTTTACAAACACAAAAGGAGATGGGTGGTAGCTACTGTTGGTGGTCTTTCCTAGTCGCCCTGGATCTCACTGAATAATTTGAAAATGAAAATGTACAGTGGACTTGCTGTCCACCTGCACTGTGTTCTAAGAAAGCTGTAATCATCTCATTCTGCTAAAAAATAATAATAATTTTTTTAATGACAGGGAAAAAAACAACTAACTTCAGCATCTCAGAAGAATAAAGCCATTTGACAAATAGCAGGTTTTCAGGAAGCAGGGATACAACAGACAATTCCGCTCCCCCTCTGAAGTTCTCCTGGGTCCCTTCTAGAAAGGCTTCTCGGCTCTGCAGAAGAGGGACATCAAAGCTACTGTTAGTCACCTTTTTCCCCAAACTCACCCTACTCTGTCCATCTAACAATGACCATGGCTATCCTTAAAAGTGTTTCTTTCTCAAACTGCCCAGATGGTCAAAGTTAGCATCCAGCATGGTCGAATCCAGCCTGATCTAGCTGGTAGTCACTGAGAACATTTTTCTTTCCTTGTCAAGAATAAGAAGTTAGGGGAACAATCAATCTTTTTCTTGCTGACCATTATGGGAAGCAGCCCTGCCTGGCCTTTGTAAACCTTGGACTCTCTTGATGCCATAAAAAACATGTGGTCATATTTCCACAGTCCCTGCTCTAGAAAGAAAGAGAGAAAGGACATGTGGGGTCCAGCTGGTGAAGGATTTGAAAGAGGTGAAGACCAATTGTTTTTCCTTGAGAAAAAAATTGCTATTTCTCTGAGAAAGGCAAGACTTATGTGTTATGAAAAGGTGCCTGGGCAGTTATCCGCACTGCCAAATCTTAAGTCAAACTGTATGTGTCGCCTAGCCTTCCAGAGAGCAGTGTCTAATAGTGATAAGCTCATCACACAGGACTCTCCTGAAACTTTTTTGTTCTGTTTTCTGAGCTCTGCATTTCAAACTACAAAATGCATGGCCTGGGAAATGCCCATCCACCATGTCAGTGTCTTCCTCCAAAGCCAGATTTCCAGCTTAAAGAAACCTTTAAAGTAGCAAAATCACAGAGAGAAGAAACTCATCACAACAAAACAGTGAGGCTGTAATCATGTGCACTGGCTCCTGAAGTGCGGACCCTGCCTGTCTACACGCATTAATCACTGTCATTGCATAGCCTCATCTGTGCCAATGCGTGATTCTGGGTCATGGGTCCCATGACTTTCAGTAAAGCGACACAATTGTAAACATGCTCAACAAGCTGCTGCTGAGTCCTTCCCATTTTATGCCATTAAAACCTCGTTTGCTTTCAGAATGAGTTTGTAAAATTATATATGTCTATTTGCAAGGTTGAGTGAGGGCACAAATTGACCAGCCATGGATGGAGGCCACGATCCGTGCATGTGATGAGGAACTGAAGGACTAATCAAGATGACTGCCTTGTTTGATAGTCTGGCTCTCCTCTCCGAAGAGAATCAATGTGCAGAGCAGCGAGAGCTGTTAAAATTATAGTCAATCGGAAAGGGAAAGCTGGGATTTCTAAAAATGAGTCCAAGGGCATAATATGAAAAATACATTTAGAAAGCAAGAGGAAAAGAAAAACCTTAAATAAGCGAGTGTGGCTGGATGTAATAACAGACACTAGTGAAAATATAAAAGCCCCACTACACCTTAAAAACAAACTGATCACACCAACTTCTTGAGGAGTGCTGCGATTTTGAGGACAAATTCTCATTTAGGTTTTCAGGAAGTGTAAACATGCTCCCCAGACTGAGCTATGCTCAACCTATGGTCACAGGGTCATCCATGGGAAGCTCTGCTCAGTTCCCAAGGCTGAGATGCCATGCCATGTGAAATGCCAGGGCAGAGTAGAATGGAATGGGGGTTCGTTGCCAACGAATACCCAGGAACTACCATGCGGCTGTTTATTTTAAACATGGGAAGGGAAATATGTGTCTGATGTTGGACAGAAATTAATCATTATGATGTCAAAGCTGTTTAAAAGGCTTTCAAGAAAGAAATACGGAATCAGAGACAAGTGTCTCCTTAGATCTTCTCATAAAAGATTGTGATCATTTGGCTTTTCAGTTCTATATTGTCCTTTTTAAAATCTAAAGTGATTTTGTTGTAGTTTTAGATATAAAGCATCTTTTACAGGAAATAAAAACATTTTGAACTCCTACATTTTAATCTTTTAAAATGTAAAATGATTAGACCTGAACTGCCCACTGGACATGAAATGATATGGGGATCACAGCCACCATTATGCAAATCCGATCAAATGGCTTTGATCTCAGAGGCAATGGAAGGCCGCAGCCTTGAAAAAGCTGTCACACTTGTGGATCAAGATCTTTGTCATAACTTCTGAACACCTCCCAGACTAATCCATTCCTCTTTGTTCCCTTCCCAAGCCAAACAGGAACAGGGAAGCACCTTCCTTCTCTGCCATTCTTCCTCTTCTTGCCCTAAATGTTGTAAATAAAAAATAAATGTCATTAAACATTCTTAAATGTTCTCACACTGGCCCCCATTGTTGGAAGATTTCGCTTATATTATACAAAAGTTATTGTTTAACTATGATTGAATTGATTTTTTTGCCCTGAAAATAGCCATAATCCCCTCCATCAAGGAAAAGAAGAAACTGAAAATGACAGACTCCCTCGCTTATGCCTCATTTACACCCAGAGAACCCCGTGTTTCACAGTTCAACTGTGGGACTGATTGTGTGGAAGACTTACCCTGCTGTGGGAAGAGTAGGCATCACACCTTTTACTTGACAATAACTGCACACTCATCCCTTCTTCCCATATTTTTCCTTGGCTTAAAATATCAGATGTTCCTTCCAGTTAGCAGTTCTTTGAGGCAAAGACCCAGGTGAAGGCTTATTTCTGCTTGAATAATCCAGGATTAGTATCGCCATCACCTCTGTTGCCAAACAGAAATAACAGCTGGCTAGCAAGTCTGCTGAGTGAATAGCCTGTGCTTGTGTGCACACTACCTTTATTGTGCATTACAATCAATGATGGATCTTAAAAAATTCATTGAGCAAAATGCGGTGCAGAGAAAGAGTAATGTTTTAGGGTCTGAAAATATAAGCTTTCCTTAAAAAAATTCATAGAAAATCGACAAAATTCCATAGTCCTAAATCAATGACTATTTTATGAACATTTGTTTAGAAAGATTTTATTACAATTTGCCAAGTTAAACAAAAAGGATAGATAGTCCTTCTAGAAGAAAAGGGTCTCCAAGATTTCTCGTGTCCCAAATTCTGGACAGTATCTTGTCAAAGGGTGATACACCGCCATTTGTTTATTAAAATATCATCATGTATCCTAGGAAAAGGTAAAAGGAACGTGCAAGCATTTGCTCAAGATGGTTCAATCAGCTGTTTCTGGGATGAACAGAAGAGAAAAACATGTATCTGAAAGAAAACGCAAAGGTACATTGGTTAATGGAATGTGGGCTATTGTGTAAACTTCCTTGTAAATTCTGTACATAGTTCACTGAGCTGTTCCCTGTGATGTGCTGGTCCTCAACTTTGGATGGATGTTTGGAAATCTGAGTACTGTAAATAATGTAAGCATTTGCTTTTATTCATAAAGTGAAATGATTAGGATTTGAGCCCAAATCAGAATCTCTCCAGCTCTTGCTCTTTCATGCATACAGTTGTGTGACTCTGCTGCAAGCCATAGCCAGGTGTCTGTGATCACTGCCTCATGCCTTTACCCACTAAAAGGGACAGCAGCTGCCTAGAAGGCTGCCAACCTGTGGGGCCAAAGAACAGAGCACCAGCAGAAACCGGAACTGGAGCAATATGCTCCATGAATAGTCATGAAAAGCAGATAAGTTGTTTTCAGTCACTGTGGCTATTTATATCATCAAGAACTGAATTACTGATGCTGTTCAGGGGGTCAGGGATTGAAGGGATGCTTAAAACCCACAGGTAATCCAAAGCTTCATTTGCACCAATAACTTTAGCTTCTAAACTATGTTTTCTAGAACTTCTAATAGAATTAAAAATGAATAGAATAGTTGGGTTTCATCAGGGTGGACAAACATCCAAAGGATAGGCAGGGGTGCAGAGAGAGACAACAAATGTCCTTGATAGCACTAGGTGGCAGACACATACCTGAAAGATACAGAGGTAACCATGTCCTTACTTTTAAAGGTAGAGAAAAATTCTGGTGTGAACTGATTGAGAAGGCAAACAAAAGCATTTAACGTGGGGAAGGGCACGTGCAATGTGAGCTGCTTGAGTTTGAAGAACCTGGTAATTAAATATTTCCAGATATTATTTTCTCCAAGTTTTCGGGGTTCTTTCAGAAGTCTTCAGGATGTGGGCTGTTATGCCACAGAGTGTGTTTCCAAGCATTCCCAGAGAGGGTGATGGCACCAAAAGAAATTCAAAATATCTAAGCAATTGAAGATTGAGATTGGTTTCTTAGTGGTAGAGGGAAAGGTGTCCTCCTTAAAGGTAAGATTCTTTGTGTCATTTTACATGGTAGGAGAGCATACACAGAGAGCTATTATTTTGGAACATTTTAATCCTGAGATGTGCTCCACCACCAACTGAACACACAAAACACACCTTAGTGGAACTAATCCATTCTGCCAATTTTCAGGTTAGAACACATTGTGATTTTTCCCTTAGCTTTTCTTCAGATAGCAGCACATCAGCAGGAATGATTGAAAGCATAATTGTTAGGATCTGCAGCAAGCATTTGAAAGAAGTTCTTTTTAATAAACGAATTACAAAATAGAAAATATTGAATTCGTAAAAGGGTAAGAATGAGGGTTCTGTGTTCTGACACCTCCCACGGCAGGAATTTCCCATTAAATTTGAAGCACTCTAACAGGTTTTTACCTATTCAGAAATCTTTGGCATATTAATGGACTCACATCAAGGAACTCAATCATTTTTCATTGGCTCCCAAACTTTTTGTGTATAATGGATCTATCAAAAAAAATTTTTCCAGTGGGAATTCAAGTTGGGAAAATTGATGTTCCTGAACCAGTTGAGAAGGAATCCCACTCTCCAGAGCAACATTCCCTGCATATTCCATCCTGTGGACAATCAAAACAAGTCAGTACATATAAGTGAGGTCAAATAACCTGGTTTATTTGCCTTAGGGATACAGGGTCACAGATACATTCATTAAAATAGCCCTCATTCCAAAGTCAAAAGATGAACAAGAGCAATATCATTACCTGGCTCTTGCCTCTTCCTGGGCTTTCCTTTGGGGAGAAACAGGAAAGAGGAGACACTCCCAAATATATTTTTATATGTTCAAATAATTAAAATATTATGTGTATTTTGAAATCTTGAATTTTATAAAGTAGGTGAACTCTTCTGTCTTAATCTTTCCCAACTATATACCCAATGAAATCAATTCCTTTATTTATTGTCCATTTCATTGCCAAAGCTCATATGCTTTCTTGCTCATATTTAGATGGCAGCATCAATTTTTGGACTTATATTTTTTTCATTAAATTCACAAACAAAGAATTATAATAATTCTTCCCAATTCATACTCATAATGCCTTTAAAAGGTCTTCAGAGGCAAATCTTTTCATCGTGGCCACCTCTGAAGACCCTGAATTACTTTTATTTGTTTTTTACGTAGAGTACACGTTTACAAACATCTTTTCTTTCCCGACTTATTTCAAAATACAGTAGGTATGAAAGTAATGACTTTGACCTGTGGGTGATTGTGTTATCTATACCAGAACTTAAAGGTAAGCCCCCTTTCTCAATAGCAGTGTAGCATGGTAAATCTATGCTGCATTCATCAATGCTCCTCTGAGAATGGCTTATCACGCATGTAGCACATCTGCGGTTAAAGAGAGTCCTTTAGGACTTGGAGCTAATTCTTCCTTTCTGTACCTTTTTCCTAGACTTATTCTTCATGTGTATCACCTCACCTACCCCCTCAACTTTCTAGAAGATTCTACATAGAGTACAAACCATTGTGTTCTGTTCAAATTATCACCAGAGAATAGTGTAGGATGCATCCCTCCAAAAAGCGTCTCTCCTTAGAGAACGCAGTTCCCTAAACATACACCAAGCAAGATGCTGGAAGGTTAAGAGTGGTGGGGAGGAGGGGAGATAACGAAGGAAGACCCCTTGGAATCAGGATGGAGATGTGCCTCCACGCAGACCTGTGACCCTTGACATGCCGGCAGATGACTTCAAGTTCTCTTCCAGAACCAAGTTTCAAAGGTTATTTTAGAGAGGCTCATGTATGTGGGAGTTGAACCAAACAGTACTGGTGTACCTCACAAATCTACTAGTAGTCTTTGCCACATGCCTTTGAGAGTTAGCCACTTGACATCAAGCAAATTGGGTACTAGCTCAGATTTCTTCCAAACCTCATCAAACATGCAGTTACACAGGCAAGTAGCAAAATTATCTTATGACTTTTATAATATTCTGTACTATAATGTTCCATTTTAGAAAAGTATCAAGGGATACTCAGATAACATTCATTTGTGTGATCTGGTCTCCATGTTTAGATCTTTGAAAGATATAGATGTTCTTAAATCATTCTCTGTAACTCAGTCAAGAAAAAAGCCATAATACCCTCCCTCGTGGATGGGAAAGCCAACTGCTAGCCACTATCTGAGCCCAAATGCATTCCGGTGACATCTCAAGTTTTGAACTTCACCTATCTCTATGTCTCTAAAATGGAACAAGCAAATATATTTGAGCTTTCAAGCCAGTTGCAGCTTCCCATTGAGAGGAAAGAGCTTCTGTACTCTAGAGCCTGTTACTCATCCTTCTCACCCCTTGCCCCTCAGGTCCTGCTATACCACTTTACCAATCAAATTGCTCTAGTATCTTAGACACAGTCATGGCAAAAAAAAATTGAAAGTTTATTAAAATGTGATTAGTCTGTAGTTATTCTCCAGCCAATGCACCCCTCCCCAGTCCAGTCTCTGAACATGACCACCAAAATGAATTTGACAAGTATTCTTAATTTTTACTGAAAGTTTATGATTCTCCTGGAGCCTTTTAACTGTTTAGATAATATTTTCTCATCCAGTTCCATGTGTCTGTGGAGCTGTCATATATTGCTTTAATTGTGTTTGTATATGTTTCTTCTTCATCTTACTTGTTCAAAGATGTTATTTATTATATTGAATTTTTTAAAGAAAATTGTTAGGGTAATGCCTGAAGACACCATTTTTCCCGCTGGATGTCAGTCTATGAGTGGAACACCTTCTTTTTTGCAAAATTAGCTGAGTATTTTTTCTCCCAGCCTCAGACATCCTCCAGAGATGAGTCTCCCAACTTCCCCATGTGCTCTCCTCTTAAGACAAGGAGGTGATTGCTTTGTTTTCTGCTTTCCCATGATGTTTTTAATCTACAGATGGAGTCACATAATATCATTTTTTTCAGAGACAGGAAACATCCCTAAGTGTTTAAGTCCGAACTGAGGTTAGCATTTACTAACATAGCAGTATCTGCTGAGATCCATTCCAAAGCACGTGACAAACGGTAACTCTCAAAGGATGTTTTTACAATCAAAACATTCTTAGCTCATATAACAGTAGGAATAGAAGAGACTGGTCTAGAGTGTTGATTTCAAGAATAGAAGTCACAAGACCTTTCTCTGATTCTCTGAATGTTATCAGCCCTCAGTATAGCTGCACCAGGGTTGCATAGGCCATTCCTCAGATATTCATCCTGAGGGGCAGAAACGGATTAAGTCCTGCCTTGGATTACTTTTCATAGGCAAGGAACCTTTCCTCAGAAACCATCCCTTTTGTCCTGTTGGCCAAGGTTGAGTTAAACATCATTCCTTAACCAATCCTGGAAGAGTGTAGTTCTTGTGCCTGACTTATAACAAATATTCGGAGTTATACAATGTAAAAAAATTAATTAACTAATAATTGTTTAATAACAAAAAGAAACTAAGAATGGCCTTGGGGAGATAGCCAGTAATGACTACCCCATATTAAACTATAGAAAATACTTTCCCACTATAATATAATGCTTTGCCCTACACTCCAGCCCTATGAAATTATACTAACACAAATATCAGGACACAGAACCCCAAAGAGCTTAAATAACTTACCCAGATCTAGTAGTTACTGGTGAAGTGGGTATTCATTCCCAGGTTTTCTTGCCTCCAAAAACAAAATTTCTACCTCTCCTGTCCAATCTATATTTAATCCCGTTGACCTTGATGATATGGGCTTCTAGAGATATGTGGAAACTTGGAAGAAGACAGCTCTTACACCCAGGAATGAAATACTGTGCCCAGTAGATGCTGCTTGGTTTATTTCTGTCCACTCTGCCCTCTCTCTCCTCCCCACACAACAGCCTTTCATTGTTCGAAGAGAGTGATGAAGAAAAGCCTGTGCAACCACAGAGCTTCGCTGGGCTCCCTTCTTTAGGTTCACAGCATTATTAGAGGATTGAACAACTCATTTTGGCTGAGTTTGGAAGGTAAACTAAGCGAGTGCATTAAATTATAGAATCTCTGCAACCTGGAGGATACAGGAAATACCAATAACTTTACTGATGGGGTTTGGATTCTGACCCAGAAAACTTACTTCACTGTGAGCCACTTGTTCTGTTTGACCAGCCTTCACCTCGCATGTCCACTATGCTTTTCACTGCTCTCTCTAATTAGCCCCTTCAGAATTGAGCGATAGACTCTCACTACCCTTAATTCCAATAGCCAGGCATCATTCCCAAATATTCTTATTGCTACACTTCAAGTTTTACATCTTATGGTCAGTGCTAGGATGCTCTTCCTAGCTCCACCTCCAATGATAACTTAGAGAACAAGCCACCAGCACCCAAAATATCCATCCAAGTCTCCATCCTCATTCCTTCGCCTACTGGTACTCTTTCAATTCTTGGAGCAACTCTGTCCAATGAAATTGGATATCGTGTATTTCCAGTACTCTTGTAAATATTCTGCCTCTATTAAAAAATCGTCTTTAAGAGTATGCACCCATTTTCTAAGTCCTTTGTAGAATCTCATGAATAAAATCTCTAAACAAATTAAAATATAAAATCATACTGACAGTGGAGCTCTGGCCGACCCCATGCCGGGTGTTCATTAGGATTCTTTTTCCCACTGGTTGAGTAGGCAGACATAATCTTCCCAATACCTCCAATGAACACAGGCTCTAACAGAACTGAAATTTTCCATCCTAATTGCTTCTTCTTTTCCTTTACAAAAAAATAGGAACATTTTCTTCCATGGTTTAATTTCTATTCCTGCCTTATTAAAAAAAAGTCTTCTGAATGTATGTTCTATGGGTGTTTGAAGTTGCAATGACATTGCATTGCCAATGGAAACTCCAATGTGAATTATAGAATAATCATGGAGGACATTGTACAGCAAGGTCCATGTCTTCTAAGACATAAATAGAGACCTGACACTAGTTAGGAAGAAGGGACAGCTCCTAACACTCACCACTGCTTCTCAAGGATTGAAAAGCAGGGAATGTGAACAATCTTTACGAACCTCTCAACCACCGACAGTCCTATGTCCTTACATGCTTTCATAAAAGAAACGCAGACTTCGCACACTGTACCTCTCAGTGATAGCCAGCCTCCCCAGTTTTACTGGGTAGTATCTTTTTCTATGTATATTCTCCCCAGTATGTTGGATTTCAGTGTATTTGATTTTTATTTTTTATCAACATATTACTGTCTGATTTCTTTATCTTTTTTTAAAAAATATTCACTGGATGAAGCTTGAAATGTGTTTTGCAGGAATGCCCCTGAGATATTTTTAAGAAAGCCCCTGGATTATTCTAGCTCACTGTAGTAAGAATTGTGTATCCAAATAACCTTTTCTATTCAGAACATCCACTATTTTTCTAGTGAGGGAATGCTTATGATTTTATACACATGTACTTATTCACTGTGGCTCAACCCATAGTTTAAAATAAACCAATAATTCTCTTGATAACAATAATCCTCACGTGACACTTTTAAAAGGTCAAGATTGCCTGAGGCTTTTGGAAATTCCCAATGATTTAAATGCTTACAAGGTCCAAAGATGCTTTAACTCTTTAAGGTCAGTTTTTGGTTTTTACCACCAGGCAGCATGTTGTGCCGTTGTGATGGACACACGATGGCTGATATAATGTTGGTGTATTTAGAAGGTTAAGAAGAATGAAAATTATAGTTTACAATGCTGTATAAACACAAATCAAACTGTTTCCGAGAGAAAAGCATCTGGATTGAAGGTGGCTCTCTTGAAATACTTCTGGCTGCCCATCATCTCTGGAAAATTCTTTCACTCCTCTTGTATTTAACAAGGGGGTTGAAGCTATGGTAAAGGCTTCCCACTTACGCAGGGGTGGGGGCTGGGAAATCAAGTCTCATTAGGCTAGAGAATAAGAAATGACGATTGCTGCCGGCAGTGATTCAAACACCTCTTTGGCAACGACTTCACTGAAAAACTTGACGGAACCGAACCTTATCCACACCTGCCAAACAAGAGTCTGCTGCTTTACTTCATAGCGTTCTGTGTGAAATAGCTATGACTTTCAAAGCAGGTGCTACATACGCGGAAAGAAACACACACCTTCTGTTGCCTCTCAGCTAAGTTCACCAAAACTGTCGGAGGGCATTAAGTGGTTGGGTTTTAACCTTGTGTTTTTGAATCTCCACTAACCAATTTTACGGTCTACCCTCCTGCCAAATCTCAGCAAACTCGTTATCCTGATTAGTATTACACAGTTCCGGCAAACAAAAGAATTCCTCTCTGGTTTTCAGAAGGCACACACACTTCTTGCATTGCAAGGAAACAGATATTTAGTGATCTTTACTCTTTGGCATAGCCTTTTCTTCCTAACATAAGCTGGTAATAGTTTTTGACACAGCCTTTTCTTTCTAACATAAGCTGGTAATCGTTTTTGTATACCTATCAAACCACTAGAGAAACTAAATGGCAAGAAACAGTATTTCTGAAAACCTGTAGAAATTTTTTTAATGAAATGGCGCAGGCTTGAACAGGTGCCAAGAAAGGAAAAGATGGACTCCTTACTTTTATAACTCAAGATTTCTATTTTGTATTGATATATGCTGCATTTTCTGACTGAAATTGCTGTCTGTCTCACAGGATTTGTGATCTTCTGTCGCTTTTTACATTTGAAATCAAATTTCATACAGTAAGCTTGTTTGTCCCTTTTTGTTTGGGATTCAATTAGAGTATTTTGTTTCATTAATTTCTTTTTATGTGCCAAAAAGCAAGTGACTTATGCCTTCATTATCTCAAAAGCTATCTGTGGACAAAATCCATGAAGCCTGTAGACTGTGATTTATACAATTAAAAGGCGGATCTCCCTGTAAACAGTGAATTTGTGACTAAGGAATTGTTCAGTGGCCTCTGATTCCCGCCCCTTTGTCCCCACATGGCCTTCTTTCTATTGTGAGTCATCCATCAAGTGATTGTGTATTCCTGTAAAATACAAAAATCAAATCACATGCTATCAGGTATGGACACAAGAGACGCTTGCGCTCTCAATTTCAGGACTCACAGCCTCCCTTACAGTCGCGGGCTGTCCTTCACTCAGCGTTTTCGTTAACCGTGTGGCTTTGCTCTAAAACACGGCATTGTTTGCTTCAGTACACAAAAAAGACAGAAGGCACGTCGGAAAGGCTGGTGTCAGAGCCCATAGGCTCTGCCTGTAACTGTGAAACTTCTGAAATGGAACTAACTGCTGTAAATATGTACAATTTATGTCAGCGTATTTCAATAAAAAATAAAAAATATCAATTACAAATGGCTACATACAAAAAGCTTACCTTGTCCTATGTTTTAAAATGTACGAGATTTTAGGCATAGCTTTTTATAATCCTTTAAAATGTTTAGAATTCTGAATTTGTTTGACAGCTTTTCTTGTAAAAACTAATACAAAGATAAATCCCTGTATGTAGAAGAGAGTCTTTGCAGGATTATTAAAAAGAAGAAAAAAGTACAAAAAAAAACCTGGGAAACTAAAAAGAGGCAGCACTTTGGTGGGAGTTTGTTTCCGCACTACTTTTAAACACATTCTTCAGGAAACACGCCTTACAAACATGAACAGATGGAGCATTTTTACAGTGGATAGGGAAGACGTGAGTAGTCTCTTTGTACTAAAATTGATGCCTAAAGGAAAGTCAGTATCCACTTGTGAGGTGGCTCGTATTTGTTTTTATAATCTCTGCTGTACACACGAACACTAGAGCTGTCTGTCGGTCTTTCCTCACATGCAGACCTCTGATTTCCAGGGTCATTCTCTCCCTTGAGAAAGTGTTGACAATCAAATAATGAGCAGACTGAAGTTGTGAAGTCCATGTATCTGTAAATTGATGGTTAGCAGAATAGCTTTCCAAGGAAAGTCTAAATTTCAGCCTGGGGACAAGTTTAATATCCATCTAACAAAATAACTGGGAATCGCCACTTTATTGGCCCACGAGCTTCATCCTGAAGAGGGCTTTGTTATGGCGTTTGATATCAGCAAGCATTCCCAGGAGGCTAGTACAACGTGGAAGAAGTAAATACCCATCCAATTTTATCTAAATTGGAAAAGGAACAAATACGTAAGTAATGCATTTAGTAAGAAATGTAAGGTAGATGGTTCGTGCCTTTTATCTTCTTAAACAAAGAAAAGCAAAAGCGTTTGAATTCAACAAGCAACCAGCAGTTACTATGCCAGGAAAGTGGAGAAAGGCTAGAGTCACGATGTAAGCCTTCTCAGTCTCAGAGAGAGAGGCAATAAAGAGAGTGGGGTGAAGCAGCCTGACCACCACTCCCAAGGATCACTACAGTACAACTAGTAACAACTCAGAGAGACAGAAATTGGGGTTCAACCTGGAGGTCAGAAAAGCAAAACAGCCAGCCACCGGCTCTTACCTCTACCTCAGTCCAATCCAGGAATCTCAGATCGAGACCAAGACGGTGAGCTGTCTCCTCCCATTTTATATTCCTCTATAGGTCTGGGATTAAAGGCGTGCGCCACCCAGTTTCTATGGCAACTAGTGTGGCTACTGGGATTAAAGGTGTGTGTTACCACACCTGATCCTCTCTGATCCGCAGGCAAGCTTTATTTATTAAAATACAAATGAAATGCTACTACAGATTACAGAATCAGCATGGAAGTGACCAGGCAAAACTGGGTGACAGCATCCATCCTCTGCTGGTGTGCAAGAGAACCCTCTGGAGGCCTGGAAATGTCTGTGCAGTCAGTGTGTGTTTGTAGTCACTATGATCCAAGTGATGCCACCTCTGAGTCCATCACATCATTTGGCTCAGCTGGTAATAATTCTGAAAATTTCCAAACACACTCACCTCCCAGGTTCTCCATCA
>LOJH01020666.1:8248-20653 GCA_001685095.1 Ellobius talpinus
GTGTGTGTGTGTGTGTGTGTGTGTGTGTGTGTGTGTGTGTATGCACGCACGTGCGTATGTGTGTGTTAGGACAAAAACAACAAAACAGGAGTAGAATGATGAGAAAGGGAGGAGTGAAAGAAAAGACAATGAATTGATTAATGTAAAGGTGTGCCACAAATCCTGTCCTGACCAAAGTGGAAGCTGTGCCTGAGTGACACCTCAGTCCTGGGGCCCTGCAGAGTCACAGGAGTGGATTGCTGGCCTGTGAGGTGCAGGTCATGGTTATAAAGTGTCTGCTATTCAATGTGCCTCCTTACTCATCTAGTAATTTGTACCTTTGAACCCATGCTCCTAAAATGAGTCAGTTTCTAATAACTCCCAACCTTTGGTGCCATTAATACTAATTCCTCAATTTGAGATGACGCATACAAAATCATCAAGAAGCAAGGTTCCATTTTTCTTTTGCACGTTATTTCCCATGATCCTCTCTACAAGCTCTAATACCCAGATAAGTGGAGACTGCCCTTATTCCCTAAGAGAAAGCACAGATTCTTGAACTCCTCTGCAGCCCATTAAACATCCTCAGACTTCAGTTTCTCTGCCACTCCCATGTAGGTAGGTGGGATCATCTATTCCCATGAAATTCTGTAACTCTTGTTACTCTTTATTCCAATCTCAAATCAAATCATGTATGTCTATATTTTAATAATCCCTTTATAGTGTTATAGGTGAAGACCAGGTCTACAGCAAAAGATGGCTGTAGTTTCAAAACAAAACAAACTGATTCCTAGATAGGAATCCAATACCCCATGTCAACTCACTTAGCCAATCTTTTTTTATATATAGCTTATCTCTAACTCTTCTTCTTACATCCTTGTCTCACGAAAAGTTTATCAGTGAGCCCTGGTAAGAGATGGTAAGATGTTGGTTCCTGCTGCCAGCTCTCCTCTGTTCTGTCCATCTGGGAGTTCTTGCTGATGGATCACTAGGACACCTTCACCCAGCCTCACAACCATTCCTGAGACATGAGCACAGAGGTTGCCAGCTCTTTTAAAATTTTTAACCTTCAATTTTACACTGCCAGCTCTTTTAAAATTTTTAACCTTCAATTTTACACACACACACACACACACACGGACAAATGGACACATGGACATTCGGACGGGCGGACACTTGTGTGGGGGAATGTGAATGCCTGTGGAAGTCAGAGGTCTCAGATCCCCTGGAGCTGGAGTTACAGGTGATTGTGAGCTGACTGCTGTGGGTGCTGGGAATTGAACTTGGGTCCTCTACAGGAGCAGCACGTGTATTCGGTTGCTGAGCCATCTCTCCAACCCAATTTTTGTTGTTGCTATCAGTAAAGTACCTTTAAGTGTAAATAGTAACACTTAGTATATTCACAATGCCGTGCAACCCACACCACTGCCTAGTCCAAAAACATTTTTACCACACCAAAAGAATTCCACTACTCATTAGGTAACCAGTCCTCATCTGAAACCTCAAATTCTGTTTTGTGTTTATGAATGTTTTTGGATATGTCATATAAATGGAACCATGCAATATATGGTCCTTTTATTTGGCTTCTTTGACTTAGTATGTTTTAGAGGCTCAACCATATGGCAGTATGCATCAGTTCTCCATTTATTCATAGCTAAATAATTCTTCATTATAGGGATGGATCACAAATTGACTTTTTAAACATCAGCTGTAATTAATGTTTAAGATCATGCGGTATCATACATTACATTTCTCATAAGTATCTAAGAAGCAGAATTGTGTCACATGAGAATTTAAGGAACTGAGACTTTTTTACAACATAGCTGTTCCATTTTACATACCTACCAACAATATATGAGATCTTCAGTTTTTCTGTATTTTAATTTATTTTTTGAGAGAAGGTTTCTTTGGCTGACTTGAACTCACTGTGTAGACTAGGCCTGCTCAAACTCAGAGATTAGCTTGCTTTTACCTCCCAAGCATTGCGATTGAAGACATGTACCACCACACCTGGCTTGTTACATCTTTGCTAACATTGTTATCCACTACCTTTTAAAACACTGTGTCCCTCAACATGATAGGCCATTCCTTTGACCCCCCGAGCCAGTCTTCTAGGAGAAAAAAATACCAGTTTAACAAATTGTGAAAGATGGGTTGAAACAGGGTAATTTTCTGTTTGTATGCTTCCAAATGCAAAGACCCAGAGGATGGGCAAAATGATAAAGTATAATGAAAAACAGGTGATGTTCTTTCAAATTCAAATGCAGGATATATGTCCGAGGAATCTGGCAGCATAAATGCTAAACTATTAAGGATCTCACAACCTCACCTCTATGTGGACTGTCAGGTTCAAACGTGAAATACCTCTTGCAGGTGCATGTGTTTGAACACACAGTCCCCAACTGATGGTGCTGTTTTGGGAGGCTGTGGAACCTTTTGGATAAGGGGCCTACCCAGTAGAGTGGGTCTCTGGTGGTGGGTCTGGAAAGATACAGCTTTGTCTAGTTCTGGCACAAGTTCACTGCTTCCTGATCCACTAAGATGTAAAGAGCCTCTGCCACACTCTTCCATTGCTATAACTCTGCCACAGCTTCTGTGACCATGAGACCAAATCCTGTGAGCCTAAAGAAACCATTCCTCCTTTAAGTTGCTTGTGTCAGGTGTTTTATTACACTGGATAAAGCCACCTGCTGCCAAGCCTGACAACCCAAGTTCAATTACCCAGTCCCACATAGGAAGTGGGAAATCAACTCTTGCAAGTTGTCCTCTGGCCTCTACTCACATGCCATGGTGCATGTGTCATCTACCTCCAATTGGGGAAATGTGGCGAGCAGCCAAAGACAGAAGACTCTTGAGGGCTTACTAGCCAGTAAGCTCCCGATTCAGTGAATAATCCTGTCTCAAATAACACACCCAGGTATAGTGGCACACACCTTCAATCCTAGCCCTAGGAGATAGAAATAAATGGATCTCTGTGAGTTCAAGGCCATCCTGGTCTCCACAGTGTCTCAAAAAAGAAGAAAATCGTTCAGAGGAACCATACCTGTACCTGAACACCTGAAGTTGAATTCCAATTTCCAACGCATGCACATGTGCACATGTGATACACATGCTGAAATAAGTAGTCATGCTTTAAACAGTCCCAAAGTTTCTGGCCCTATGGTGGCTGTGTGCTTAACAGTATCTATTTCACTGAGTAATGATGACAGGATCATCTGACTGCCATATCAGAAAGCTATCTTTCTGATGTATAAAAAACTAAATTGGTGACGGATGATGGTGGCAGCACATGCCCTTAATTCCAGCACTCAGGAGGTAGAGGCAGGTGGATCTCTGTGAGTTGGAGGCCAGCCAGGTCTGCAGAACAAATTCCAGGACAGTCAGGGATACACAGAAAAACCCTGTCTCAGAAAAACAAACAAACAAAACAAAACAAAATTAAACTGGAACAATAAGCCACATAGCTAGGATCTAGTCAACTAACTACCAGTAGCTAGCTAGCTAGCTAACCTGGGCAAGTGACTCTTTGAACTTGCTCCCATATTTATGAATGGGTTATGATGCTAATGACACACATCTCATAGGGTTGTTGCGGGACTGCAGTGTCAATGTGTATACAGTGCTAGGACAGTGTGTGGCATGGGTGGGTACGGTCAGTTAAATATATGATTCAGTATGCTTCTTTGCACGTGAATGTATGTGTGAAGGCCAGAGGCTGATGTTGAGTGTCTTCCTCTATCACTCTTCATATATTATTATTATTATTATTATTATTATTATTATTATTATTATTATTATTGAGAGAGGGTCTCACTAAGTAGCCCTGGCTGGCCTGGAACTCACTATGAAGACAAGGATGGGTTGAACTCACAGAGTTCCATTTATTTCTGTCTCCTAGGGCTAGGATTAAAGTTGTGTGCCACTATACCTGGGTATATTATTTAAGACACTGAATCAGGAGCTTACTGGCTAGTAAATCCTCAAGATTCTTCTGTCTTTGGCTACTCTCCACATTTCCCCAATGTTGTGGCTGTTATGCAGATGCTGGGAATCTGAATTAAGATCCTCATGCTTACATGGCAAGCATTCTATCCACCAAGCCATCTTCCCAACCTTGCATATTTTTTAAAAAATTATTTCTTCATATTCTTTTTCTGATTTTTTGTTTTTGCTTTTTGTTTTGTTTGTTTGTTGTTGTTTTTGAGATATGGTTTCTCTGTGTAGCCCTAGCTGTCTTGGAACTCATTTTGTAAACCAGGCTGGCCTCGAACTCACAGAGATACAATTGCCTCTGCCTCCTGAGTGCTGGGATCAAAGGTGTGTGCCACCATGCCTAGCTCTATCTTTTAAAACTAAAGACTATCAATTTGAAAATCAGTAAGAGAAAACACAAACTGGTACAGTGGTACATGCTTGTATTTCTAGCAGTCAGAAAGTTAAGATGGGAAGATTTTGAGCTGGAGGGTAGCCGGGACTACATGAGACTGTCTCCAAAGTCAAGAGAGGTAAAGAAGAAAAGAGGAAGCCCATGGCTTTTTAGTATACTGATTAGAAGAAAAATCTATTTTGTTTTCAATTTAAGAAGCTGGTTTGGGGTCTGGGAAGATAGCTCAGTGGCTAAAAGTACCTGCCAGCAAACCTGACAAGCTGGGTTCAATCCTTGGAACCTATATTGTTTAAGGAGAGAACTGATTCCCCTAATTGTCCTCCACTCTCCATACAAGCATGTGTCTATGCACACATGTATGCGCAAATGTGCATGCACTCACACACACAAATAAATAAGTAAAATGTAAAAAGAAATTAAAACATAACTCAAAATAATGGAATAGCTTACTAAATTGGAGCAAAATAACACTGTCTAAATTTATGTAATGGTGAGATGCCAAAAAACAAAATCAAAACAAGTTTATAAATTTCCCGAAGCCTGTATTTTGTTTTTATATTTTAAATAAGCACAAACAACATTTACTTTTTTTCTACTTAAAAGATCAAAAAAAACCCCCCAAAAAACCCAACAGATGCTTTTTGAAATATTTTCTAAAACACTTTCTCCTGGTCATCTTCTGTTTTCTCTTTCAATGTTTTCAGTATTTTCTAAGTTTTAAAAATAAGTGCTGTGAAATCAATATGGCAGTTTCTCAGAAAACTGGGAATCCATCTACCTCAAGACCCAGCTATACCACTCCTAGGCATATACCCAAAGGACGCTCCATCTATCACAAGAACATTTGCTCAACTATGTTCATAGCAGACTTATTCATAATAGCCAGAAACTGGAAATGACTTAGCTGTGCCTCAACTGAAGAATGGATAAAGAAAATGCGGCACATTTACACAATGGAGTATTGCTTAGCTGTTAAAAACAATGACATCATGAAATTTGTAGGCAAATGGATGGAACTTGCGAGGAGACTTAAGGGGTGTGTGTGTGAAAGGATTTCCCTAGGAAGGGGAAATGGAACAGATTTTGTGGGTGGACTAAGGGCAGGTGGGGTTGGGAACAGGAGGGATCAAGTGTGTATGTGTGTGATACTGGGAGAAATGACTAGAACTGGGGCCATTTCAGAGGTGAGGTGGAAACCTAGTGTAAAGGAAACTCCACAGAAACTGTGAGAGCAACACTAGCAAAGACTCCTCGTAATGAAGGACTTGAACTGCCCATCTTCTGTAACAAGGCAAGGCCTCAGTAGAGGGATTGGGATACCAACCCAGCCACAAAACCTTTAACCTACAGCTTGTCCTGCCTGCAGAGTGTTCTGGGACTGGAGTCTAGCAGAATCCTCATCAAAGAGACCAGAGAGACTTCATCCAGCAATTGATGGGAGCAGATGCACAGTCCCACAGCTAAACATTAGGTGGAGCTCAGGGAGTCCTGCCGAGGAGGGGAAGGAAGGATAAGAGGAACCAGAGGGGTCAGGGACACCAAGAGAACATGGCCCACAGAATCAACTAATTGGGACTCATTGGGGTTTGCAGAAATCGGGGAGCCTGTAGGAGTCTGACCTAGGTCCTCTGCATATGTTACAGCTGAATAGCCTGCTATTCTTGTGGGATTCCTAACAATGGGAATGGGGTGGTCACTCTTTTGCCTACCTATGGGACCCTTTACCTCCTACTGGGTTGCCTTGTCCAGCCTTGATGTGATATGCCTGTTTTATAGCAGTATGTTATGCCATGATTGGTTGATGTCCCTGGGAGGACCTCTCTTTTCTGAGAGGAGACAGAAGGAGAGTAGATCTGGAGGAGAGGGGAGGTGGGGGAGGGGTGGAGAAGAGGAGAAACTGCATCAGGAAGTAACATATGAGAGAAGAGTAAAAAAGTAAAAAAAAAATGAGTGCTGCTTGCTTAAGAGACAAGCCTGCCATCTTACATCGCACTTCCCTATTATGTATTAAAGGTACTTTAATACACCTTACAAACAAAGGTACAACTTCAGCAGTAGATGAGGTATCAAGTTTTATGTGTGTGACTATAGGTCACACCCTGGCAGCCTGAAGCCACAAATTTGACCCTGTGAGTTATTATTTAACAATTAAACACAATGGATTAGACCACTTTACTTGCTGAATCCTGTCTACAAAACTACAGAGCTCTGAGTCTGTTTCTCCCAGCAACACCAAGTGGTTAAGGATTGATTTCCTTAGAGTGCTGTGGTTGCTGGAATTCAGTTGTTAATGTCTGTTAAGCCCAGGCATGCAGTAAGAAACAGTTTTTCCTATCAAACCTCTGACACGATCACTCACGTTTAAATACTTGCATGATGTTAAGGTTTGTTCTTTTTCTTGAGATGAAGTCTCATGTGGCCCAGGATGGCATGAAAACTCACTGTGTAGTTAAGAATAACCCCAGATATGGGGCTGGAGAGATGGCTCAGCGGTTAAGAGCACTGCCTTGCTCTTCCAAAGGTCCTGAGTTCAATTCCCAGCAACCACATGTTGACTTATAACATCTCTAATGAGATCCGGTGCCCTCTTCTGGCCTGCAGGCATATATGCAGGCAGAACACTGTATATATAATAAGTAAATAAATCTAAATGAAAGAAAAAGAACCTTGAATGTATGATCTTTCTCCTCCTAACAAAGTGCTGGGATTACAGGCATATGCCACGATGCTTGTTTTTATGGTGTCTGGGGACTGAACCCAGGGCTTTGTGTGTGTGTGTTAGGCAAGCATTCGATCAACTGAATTTTGTACCCAGTATCCTTTCTTTTGTCTTAATATGTAACTTAAATCACTAGAAACATTAAGACCTAAAGTTAATTTGTTGTTTTTATTTTATTTTTTTTGTTCTTTTGAGCAGGGTCTTACTATATAGCCCAGGCTGGCTTCAGATTTGTTTTTAAACTTGTGATCCTCTTGCCTTAGACTCCTGAGTACTTGGGTGGTGGGTACCACCATACAAGTTGATTTCTCATTTCAAAGCTGGTTTAGGGTAAACCAGGTATGGTTGCACACAGTTGTAAATCTCAGCATTTGAGAAGCAGAGGCAGGAGGGGCAAGAGTTTGAGGAAAGCCTGGGCTACATAGTGTGACCCTGTCTCAAAACAAACAAAAGCAATTACTCAGGAATAATTATTGGTTTCTCACACAACTTCAGAGATGGACCTAGAACATCTTTTCTGGCTTTAACAAACTGTCACATCCTTTCTAAGTTTGGATATGCTTAGATATGTATTAGAAAAATGGATAATGTAGCTCAGAGGTAGAGCTACATTTGCCTGGCATGTACAAAGCTGTGGGTTTAATATCCAATATGGGGGGGTAGGAAAAGGCAAACTCAAATTCTTCTTATATCTTCAAAACACAAAATGTTTTGTGACCATGCTCACGCACACACCCAGAAAGCAGTACTGTACTGGATGACAACTGTGTGGCCTCAAATTCAATTCTGACACTGTCTACCTGAAGACAGGGACAGATTCCACTAGCTGAGAGCTCAGTCTCACAAGGTTAATCCTATTTCACAGCTAGTAAAAAGCAGATCATCTCTTACACTTCCACCCGCCAGCTATAAACTGGAGTTCCCACCCTGTCTTCCAAGGGTTTGGCTATGGGGAGGGTGTCTCCCAGAACAGATAAACATTACTGGTTCATTATAAAGGACTCTTGGCTGGGCAGTGGTAGCACACATCTTGAATCCCAGCACTCAAGAGGCAGAGGCAGGTGGAATTCTGAGTTTGAGGCCAGCTTAGTCTACAGAGTGAGTTCCAGGACAGCCAGGGCTCCACGGAGAACCTGTTTCAAAAAAACAAAACAAAAACAACAACAACAACAACAAAAAGAAATGAAGGAAAAAGAAAAAAGAAAGAAAGTAAGGAGAAGAAAGAAAAAGAAAGTAAGGATTCCTGGAGGGAGACTCAGAGCAAGGGGACAGGCTCCCAGTTCCTCCCTGGGCACTATGCTCTATGAGCCAACTTGCGTTCACCTATCTAGGGCTCCCCTCAACCTAATCCTTCTTATAGAAACTATGACTGGTTAAATCACTTGCTGGCAAACAAACCCCATCTTGAGCCTCAGGAGTCCCAGTTGTCAGTCAGCCCCTTAGTATACAAAGACTTAACCCTCTAGAGACAAGTCAAGGGGTAAGAAGGTCTGTGCTGGTAAGCTGGACAAAGACCAAAAATATGTTTCACAGTAGATATCACAAAAAGCCTCTAATGTTCCTTCCTTTGTGGTTATGGTGTTGCAAAATGTCTTGAGGAGTTCCTTTCATGTGAAGGGATTTCCCTAGCATCATTTTCTCAGAAACATCTTCATCCTTTTTATCACAACCACTTCCTTCAATTATGCCATAAATCTAGGCTTCTTTTAGTTCCTGTGGTTGCATACACAGAGTCTGCTGAAAGAGAGTAGGGCAACTGGCTCAGTTTGCTATGCCTTATCAATTCCATTGGCATTTGGTTATAGGTCATTGTTTTCCCATTTCTTTTCTATTTTAATCTCTCTCTCTCTCTCTGTGCGCACATGTGCACATAAATAAAAAAGCGTTATCATGGAAAAATGTGTATTCTTACAAACTCACATTACATTACAGATGAAAAGAATATCAAGGACAAACACTGGAAGTCTGTTGAGTTTCCAAATGTTTGTGAAGTAAAGTGGGGACTAGAGGCATCTTTATAGTCTTTGATACTTTAGTGGCTGGGAGGCACATTATCTCATTTCCTCTTCAAACAACCTGCACAGCATGGCCTTCACCTCCTTTAAGCACGCCCAATCCACCCATAAAGGTCAAGTGTTGCTCAAGCTCTGCTGCACCCATAGACAGCAGCAAACTGACAACACAAACTCTACGGAGGTCTCTAAGTGACAGGTAGCCTCCCAACTGGAGGTCTCAGGATAAAAGCCTGCCTTCACTGTCCTTCATACAGGGTCTTTCCCAGGCTATAGTTGGATGGTGTACACTCTACAATGAAGGCAGCTAGACCTATCTACCTCTAAAGGGATCTTGGGCTTCTCGAGTGTTGCTCTGTTTGGCTACAAAGTACATATCCAGGGAGAGTGACCCATTGTGGTCACCAAGGAGGTGGGTAATCTCTTACTTCTGCAAAGCATGTCATTTCTAAGTTTGTTCTTAGACCTAGCAGCCACCCCTAAGGGAACAATGCATCTGCAGATCATTTAGAAAAAACTCACCCAGGACATCAGGTGATGGGGGAAGAATCCATCCCAAATTTTCAGTGAGAATTTATGAGTCCCAAATTTGAGTGAACAGTAAAAGACACTGTTGGGCATGTATGTGTGTGTGTGTGTGACTTACTTGTTATTTACATGTCACTAACTCCTTGACTCCTGTTGTTAACAGATATATCTGAGGGAAAACATCCTTTTCCAGGGCAACTGGTCACTAATAAATACACTGGCCAGGCCTGCTCTGCCACTAATATTAACTGACAATTTTCTCCCTTTTTTAAAATTTAAAATTACATAAAAATTTGAGAGGCTGGGGGATGGGCAGTACTTGCCACAGTGTGTATGCATATGATTGTCAAAAGACAATTTGCAGGAATTGGTTTGCTCCTTCTACCATGTGAGTTCGAGGGAGCAAACTCAGGTCTTCAGGCTTGATTTGCCAGCTACCACTCCCCACCCTACCCCCATTTTGAGTTAGGGTATGACTATGTAGCTCAGGCTAACCTTGAACTCAGGATCCTGAGTACTGGGATCACAGGTATGTGCCACCATGCTTGGCTTCACCTCTTTTCCAAAAAGGATCCTAAGGTTGAGAATTCAGTGGCTCCTGGGCTGGCCCTTTCCTCTCCCATGCGTTTCAGTGCCAGTACAGAGAGGTAAAAAACTCAGATTCTGGGCTGGAAAGATGGCTCAGCAGTTAAGACTATTCACTGACTGCTCTTCTAGAGGACCTGGGTTCAATTTTTAGCACCCATATGGCAGGTGACAACTGTCTATAACTCCAAGATCTGATACCCTCATACAGACATATATATATATATATATAGGCAAAACACCAATGCACATAAAATAAAAATAAACGAATAATTTAAAAAAAGAATTCATATTCTAAAGTCAGACTGCCAACTAACTAAGCGATCTGAAACAAATCACCTCACTTTCTAGGCCTTGCTTGTGAAAGATAGAAGGCACCTATGTCCTCCACATTTGGTAGTGTGTGAAATGCTGGGCATGAGCCCAGCTTACAGCAAGCCCTTAATATGGGCTATTACTTCTACAACGTGACTGGAGACAGATCTTATATGTCTCACTGGGAAAAGTGGGCTAGAAAAAAAACGGGCACAGTATCTAACAGCACACTCACTAGAAGAGACTGTACAGGCATATGGTAATGGTAGATAGTTGTGCACAGTAGTAACCTTATGGGTGATGGTATTAACTTTTCTCTTTTCCCTTAATTTTCATATCACAAGGCTGCAGGAATCACAGAGGAAAGCAGCTACTGAGCAGGAGGCTGAAGCAAGGAAAATACCCTGGAGTTCATAGTCACAAGGCAGTCAAAGGTGAGCAATAAAACTCAGTAGGTAGAAGAAACAAAAAATCCCCAATGTCCTTCCTTCCTGCTTAGATTCTTGTCTCTAAACAGAAGCAGATGGGAAGGATAGCTGTGGTCTTATGGAAAAAGAAGTGCAATGGACCTAGGAGAACAAGTGACAAAGTCTGATGTATACAACTGCTGGGCAGGCAAATGCATGCCAGCCCACATGGGAAAGAAAAAAAATCCATTCCAGAGACACATGTAACACGCAAAAGCACCACAAATGTCTTCCGGAAACATTTGTGTAATGTCTTCCCCTTCACCCAAACCACTGAAACCAGATCATTAATTCCAGAGATGCCTGCAATCAGGCCTGTCTCCCAACAGCTGTGTCCTCTCCTCTGCAGCCCTCAGCCAGCCACAACAAGGAATCTTCTCTGGCAGCTGGAAATGGATGAGTGTGACTTAACCTGGGTTATGGAATATAGAAGGGTGTGTGCTGGAGCTTCTGGGCAAGGGCTTCTCCTTCATAAAAGGACACACCCGAGAAGACATTTTACTTCCTGTATTTGCAGACAATGAGAAGACATGTGATAATCAGACTGGTAGCCATGTTGGTGCCATGAGGAAATGGGTATGAAGACAAGAAAAAGAGATAGAATCTGAGTTCTTGGTGATGATTAACTAAGCAGGAACTTGCTGCTCCTGGCCTTACATGAAATAATAAACATGCCTATTGCTTAAATCATGGTAGGCTGAACATTTGTTATGTTTGAGCAAAAGCATACTAAATTATTCACATAGCAACAGTGTAAACAGAACCATCTATAGTTAAAAATCCACTCCATATTTACCAACAGAAGTTAATTCAAAAGACTCACTGAATGAAAAACTTGAAATGATCCATGGTCTCACTGAAGTTATACTGTAGTCTTTGTGCTGGGACAGAACTGTTTGTGTGCTAGCCAACTACTGTACCCCTGAGCTGTATTCCAGTCCTTCAATTAAAGTTTTTCTAAATTTACATTAATTGTGTGGGGGGGCACAACCACAGGATAGGTGGAGGTCAAAGAACAACCTTAAGGTTCTACCATATGGGTCCCTGGAATTGAACTCAGATTGTCAGCCAGCAGTAAGCACCTTTATTGCTAAGCCATCTTGCCAGCCCCAGTTCTTCTCCCTGTTTTGGAGACAGAGACTCACTATATAGCCCAGGTTGACTTTGTGATCCTTTTGCCTTAGCTTTCAAAGTGCTGGGATTACAAGCATGTGTCCCCACGCCTGGCTTCTCCTTAGTCTTTGTGCTGGCTTGTTTTGTGTCAACCTGATACAGTTATCTGGAAAGAAGGAACTTCAATTAAGAAAAGCTTCAGTGAAGCAAAGGACATGGTCAACAAGACAAAACGACAGCCTATACAGAATGCGAAAAGATCTTCACTAACCCCACATCAGACAGAGGTCTGATCTCCAA
>LOJH01020667.1:6345-20652 GCA_001685095.1 Ellobius talpinus
CATAGCTTCGTATGTGTGCTGTGATACTCTGTACACCTTCTGCATAGCTTCGTATGTGTGCTGTGATACTCTGTACACCTTCTGCATAGCTTCGTGTGTGTGCTGTGATACTCTGTACACCTTCTGCATAGCTTCGTGTGTGTGCTGTGATACTCTGTACACCTTCTGACATAGCTTCGTGTGTGTGCTGTGATTCTCCTGTACACATATGAAGTAAATAAGCAAATAAATGGAATAAAAATTTTAAATGGAGAGTGACTGAGCGAAATACCTAACATGGATATCTGGCCTCTGTACACTTGCCTGCTCACACACAAATTATAAAATTAAAAAAGGAATCTCTGATTGTCGGGTGACACCTGAGCCCCTTGCGTGCTAGGACTGTGGCTGTGAACCACCACACCTAGTTTCTGTTTGGATTTTTTTTCTGTAGACAGTTGTGTTTTATCAGAATAAAAAGCCACATGTTTCAGTTGTTTAGCAAAGAGCACATGGTACTGTGTGGCTACAGATTGTCCTTTGGGCAGTAAGGACACTTGGAGCTAGACCCAGGCACTGTGCAGTGTAGCCTCATCCAGCACAGCCTGAGAGCACAAGGAAACCTTCCCTAAAATAACTTCTCGCTGATTCTTGGACAGCTTGGCTGTTTCTCTGCGTCTGGGGAAAACAGTAGGTGGAGAAGCCTGGTTCTTGTTATGTGTGGCTTCCAGTGTGTACAAACAAGGTGTTTCACTCACTGCATACAACCACACAAGGAGGAGGGGATCTGTAGTTTTCTTGCATTTTTTCTTCCTTTTTGTTTTTTTGGTGTGTGCATGGGGGTGGGGGTGGGCGGGGGTCTCATGTATCTTAGGCTGACCTGTCTTGAACCCACTTTGTATTTACAGAGGACCAGACATTCAAAGCCCTTGTAGGTGAAGGCACAGGTCCTTAAGCACCGCTTAGATACTTTCTGCCCTGTGTGAACTTGTGTCTGGCCAGCTTTCTGTTACTATAGCATGGATCTCAGACAGTTATTGTATAAAGATGTTTATTTTGGAGGGTCCTAGCCATGTTTTCTGAGTCTGAGAGGTTACAAGTAACGTAACTTGTGTCTGTCTTGTGTGCACAGACAAACTCCATCTATACTACAATGTAATAGTCTCAGATCAAATAGCAGCCATTGAGTGGAAGCATTTTGAAACATTAAACCTTGCAGCTGCTTGGATACAAGAAGAGAGGGGTTTTGACATTTACTCTCTGTCGACTCTCCTGTCACTCGTTGTGAATCTTTGCTGGAAAGGCTGGTTACTTGTTACTTTTACAGTAACATGATTATAGTTCACGCAAAACCGAATGCCTAACAGGAGATGGCGTGGCATGATTCTTGAAACTATGCAACAGTTTTATTGTGGTGGTGGTATGTGCTATTTCTTAGTTCTGCTCAAAGCCTATTGTTTGTTTTCATGCACGTGAGTGTTTACTAGCATGTGCTTATGTGTACCGCATGTGTGCATTGTCTGCTGAGGCCGGAAGAGGGTGTTGGCTCTCCTGGAACGGGAGTTACAGTAATTAGCCACCCAGAGTGGGAGCTCGGGCTCATGCGCAGTCCTCTGTAGGAGCAGTCTGTGCTCTTAACCACTCAGCTCTCCTTGCCCGCAGGTTTTAGTTTTATAGCTTGTTCTCTCTTGTCCTGGGAGCTTTGATTCCTGACAGGCGCCATGTGAAACTGGCGAGGGACGCTGTCCCTCAGGACAGTGACAGAAGAGGTCAGGGGAGCTGAGCCTCCATCCTCAGAGCCACACTGAGGATTACGTGGCTGCAGGCATGTGGGGTCCAGTCCGGTTTCCTCTGGTTCTTTGTACAGGTGCTTCATATGTGTGCAGCCTTCTACTCCTAACACATTAGGGCAATGTTTGTATCTTAGCTACCAGTTCAGAGCTGTGTGGCCGTCAGACACTTGTTTGGGACAGAGGTGGGAAATTTCACTGGTCATCCTGAGAGAGAGACTTGTTTGGGTAGTGATGAGTGGCCTCTGTCCCCCTCCCTCAGGGCACTGAGGTCCATCTGGTTGTTTGACCACACTGACTCTGACCTAGAAGCCAGACACCCCCCCCCNCCGGGCCCGGCCGTACACACACCTGCCCAGAGCTGAGATCCCTGCTCCAGCCGCAGAGTTTCCTCCTCAGGAGAGAACCATGCGGCCTCAGCATTCGCGCTGCTGATGGATGTCTGCGGATGCTTCGCGTCAATAAAAGCCTGTAGAAATGAGATGCTTCCGGGCCTGGGACAGCGCATGAGCACTAAAGGGTTTCCTAAGCAGTTTCTTTCTTATCTTCTAGACATGTTTCCAGGTCTACATTTGACGTGTAGAAAACTGTGATTCTGGTTGTGTAGGGGTGGGAGAACCCTACATTTTGCCAATGGAGAGCATGAAAATTCAGGCTTCTGCCCGTGTCGGATTTCATACAAAAGACATTTTACAGTCAAACCCGGGAAACATGGAAACAGAGATTTAGAATGGAAGTGCTGATTCAGTTTGAGCCAACGCCCGACATTTCATGAGGGAAAATTAGATTAAACAGTAGATACTTAGAGAGACTTAAGATTGTGACAGCCTAAGAAAACATGTGCTATGCATGCTTCCCAGGCATCCGGGTGCTTTCTGAGGTGAGCGGGAGGCGGCTCCTTGATGTTTGAGGCCTTTATTAAACGCCCTTTTATCTGTCTTTGGATCACTGGACCCCAGAACGTATGGTTTGGAGTCTGGCGAGTCTTGCACATTACCACAGGATCAAAACCTGATGTTGTGGGTGGAAGTAATTCAGTCCTGTCATGCACTGTCTTTGTGAAGTCAGGGAGCTCTGAGAGGGGAGTCACTGGGACCTATCAGCAAGGAACGCTGGCCGGGGGAGGGGCTTCCTGCTGGGACCTAGACCCACTGGGCTCTGCCCTGACCCAAATGAGGTCAAAGCTGTTCCCAGATGTGCCCTCCCGTTCCAGGGCTGCTTGCCTGCTTCGGTCTGCCTGTAGTCTCCTAGATACACAAACATTGCTGATTTTCACCAAATTTGATTATCAGTCATTTTCGTTGGTTGACAATGCTATTGGTGTCCTATCCATGTCTTATCCAGGAAATCACGGCCAAATCTGTGCTATATTTCTTGTGTGTGTTGGGGTATGAAGGTTAGGGTTAGTGTTTATGTGTGTGTGTGTGTGTGTGTGTGTGTGTGTGTGTGTGCAGATACATGTGTGTATAGAGGCCAGAGGTCAACATCATACATCTTTCTCAATCACTCTTCACCGTAATATTAAGACAGGGTTTCTTACTAACCTGAAATTCTCCCATTCAACATGACTGACTGGCCACTGAGCCCCAGGGATCCTCCTGTCTCCACCCCTACACACCTCCACACACCCCCTCACAGCGGGCTCACAGGCATGTGCC
Source organism: Ellobius talpinus (assembly GCA_001685095.1). Lineage (NCBI taxonomy): Eukaryota > Metazoa > Chordata > Mammalia > Rodentia > Cricetidae > Ellobius > Ellobius talpinus. The sequence continues at coordinate 9,773 of LOJH01020667.1, forward strand.
ACCAAGCCTTGCTTCTGCATGAGCGCTGTATATCCAGACTCAGAGCCCCAGGCTTGCATACCAGCACTTGACCAACCATCTCCCCAGATGCTCTTGGTTTTCTTCCAAGTTTTATGGGTTTTGTGCTTTTATGTTTAATCTGTTTTGGGTGATTTTTATATGTGGAGTCAGGTAGGGCATATGCACAACTCGTTCCCTTTGTTGGAAACATTACTTCCACTGAGTTCTTAGTGTCCATGTTGAAAAAGACTTGACAGTGCACCTGAGAACACTCTGCAGTGAAGGGATTTCTTACCTTGAGCCAGCAGTGAATGGATTCATTCTATATTTGCTACTCAAATGGTTTTAAAAAAAAAAAGGTACTTGAGTTGTGTGCATAGGTGGACAGGGCTAGCCTTCTCTCAGCATCTATGCAGAGTGGAAGAAAGTGGCTTTGGATTGGACAGTTTCCTGCCTCACCAAGGACACTGATCCAGCTACTTGGCACCCTAGGTTCAGTGTGAATCTTGGTGTGATTATGGTTCTGTGGAGGGAAGGGTGTGAGTCTTCCTGCAGCTCTTAAGGCTCAGTGCACCGAGTTTCATGGAAGATGTTTATGTTCCCTTCTTTTCCATGGGCCCAGGTTAAGCTCATGTGGAACCAATCTTAAGATTTAAGGCAACTTCTGAAAGATTTGCTGTAGGATTTAAATAAAGTCAGATACATTGGGCAGAGTGGGGAAGAAGGCCTTGCTGAGTCTTTGGGCAGGGAGCATTCAAAATACCCTGGATAATAGCATGAAGTTAGCATGTGTAAACATAGAGTCAGGAGGCCCAGGTTCTGGCCAGGACCTGGATAGGAGTGCCCCATCTGACTTAATCAAGCAGGCTTTGTTCTGAGGGAATATGACAGAGGTCCAACTAGGTCGGTGGCAGCTGAAGCTTAGAGGGAAGATGCCTTAGAGAAACATTGGTTGGTGAACTTGGCAGGCTGTGGGTTGGATGTGGACTTCGAGAAGAGCTGGCTGAGAACTTGGTGTGGCCATGCTGGGTGGTACTGGAGAGGCGGGGCGTAAGCATGAGCTATCACAGTGCAGATTGGAAGCCTTGAATGAAGCAGCTTTGAGTTTTGGATAAAGACTGAATCGCCAGCATAAAGAAGGTATATGGAACCCCCAGGATGCCTTCAGAATTTAGAGAAGGCAGCCTGAGATAGCCCAAACACCAGCATCCACAGGAAGGCCCAGGAGGAGGAGCCAGCAGGAGATCTAAAGAAGCAAACAGAGAGTCTCTGTCTGACCCGTGTGCTATGAAGGTGATCCCTGCTCCATCCTGGCTCCTGGATCTGCAGTCACGTGGATTGAATAACAGATGTAAGCTCGTCATGAGTGCTAGCCCAGGGCCTTGCACACTTGTAAGAATGGGGAGAGCAGTTTGTGTTCTAGGCTGGGGCCCTGCCCACTTGGAACTAGCTGAGGTCCCACCTGTGGCTCACGTTCCCTTGTTTCCTTTGGTCCTCCAAGCCTGTCCATCATGGGCTAATCATCAGGGCTATCTGGGAACTAAATCTTCAAGGCCTTGTCATGAGCGTCCTGCTGTAGTCTGATGGAAAACACTTTAACTAGACCTTGGAGATCTGCTTTCCTGAAGACCACACTAGGGAAATTCGCCCCAGTAATACTTGAATTGCCTAAGGGACTGTGGAGCTAAAGCCAGTGTGAGCTTTCTACGAAGGTAGAAGCCCTTTGTGGCTTACCCCTGAATCATAAAACTCCAGAGTGGAGAATCCTGCTTTCTGAATTCTCATGATTGTGCCAACTTAACTTTGGTATAGCTCATTGGTTGGTTGGTTGGTTGGTTTGTCAAAAAGAATGTCTGAGTGAAACACCAATTTTCCTGCCCAGATTTAATGAATTTGCCTATCAATAGATAGTGGTTGTTACTTAATAATAGCTATGTTGGCTACATTTCTCATTTCTTAGACAAAATACCTGACAAAATCAATTTAAGGAATTGTTTTAACTCAGTTTGAAGGTACAGTCCATCATGGAGGGGAAGACAGACAAGCAGTGGAGTGTGAGGTGGCTGGTTACATTGTGTCATTAGTCAGCAAGCAAAGAGAGAGAGAAATGCTAGGACTTAGCTCTTTCTCCTATTTCAATCTGGTACCCAGGTCATGGGATGCTGCTGCCCACATTCAGGGTGGATCTTTCCTCCTCAGCTGAACCTCTCCAGAAATTCCCTCACAGACAGGCTCGGAGGTGCATCTCCCAGATGATTCCAAATCCAGTCAGGTTGACAGAGAAGGTGAAGCAGTCTAACAGCCCATTGCGCAGGTCAGTGAACATCTGCATGTGCATTAAAGGGTTGTGTGATGGCCATCTGGCCATGGCTTCCTGTGACACCAGGCTGAACACACTTGGTCTGTGTGCATGGCTCAGGTGATGGACCTTCAGAGAAGGCAACAGCCTAGCTCTTATCGTCTTGGCCACAGGGAAAGTAAAAGCGGGTACCTTTGTTCCTCTGTGCCTTCCCAGATATGTTCTGGTTGGATTCTACTGTGGAGAATAAGCATTTCCCTCCGTTATGCTTATATTATCAACACACTGTATGATTTTAACCACTTATTTCTAGGAATGGGGCTCATAATTTGTGCATTTTTGTGGGTTTCAACCATTTGCTACAGCTGCAGTCCTGATAAGAGGCTCAATTATGAGCACAATATTAGTCTTTAAGACTCACTGATGTCTCATGGGAGACTTGGAAATGCATCTTATTTACAGACAGTTGTGCTTGCACAGTGTGGTGCTATGGTTCTGTCTTGTCCTTTTCTGTTGAATGCCCTGGGCGTTAGCTTGAGTGCCGATCTTTCTCTCGGATTCCCCGTCCTTGATTATGTCCTTTAGCTGTGTCCCATTGCCTTCCTCCCCTAGCTTCTCACTGTGCAGGTCTTCTGTTCTTGCCCTGTGAGGCAACACAGCTTCCTTGTTTCCTTTTTTCTAGTGCTAATAGATGACTAGTAGCAAATTGTATATTTTTGATAGGCAGCAAAAGCCATAGACCTTGGCACAAGGCAAGAGTAATTGTAGCTGGGAATGTAGCTGAACTGGTAGGTAAGAGCTTACCTAGCATGCACAAAGCCCTGGGTCAGTCTCCAGCATGAACTGGGTGTGTGGAACAAGCCTGTGCTTCCAGCACTGGAGAGGTAGAGGCAGGAGGATCAGGAGTTCAAAGTCTTCGTTGGCTACATTAGTGAGGTTAAGGCTAGGACTACATGAAACAAAAAAAAAGAACAAACAAACACGGGAAGGGGGGGCAGGTATTTGCGAAAGATTGGAGGTAGTGCCTTCTTGGAATTGAAGATGAACTTGAAAAGGAAAACTAATCTGGGGATATCTGTGCCTTCTTCCTTTATCTGGTCAGTGTCTGGACTTGGGAACTTGCAAGCCTGTGTTTATTTGGCCATTCACATAGGAAAACAACAGTGGTCCTTATGCTCCCCTTATCAGGATGGAGCAGGTTAGAAGGTCAGGGCAACTGCACATTCAGTGCTGGCTATACCTCACAACACACATCCTTGATATGTCACTACTTTTCATGAAGAAATGTACTGTGCGCTTATCGCTGGGGACCCTGGCATTTGCCAACATATACTATCAAAACCAGTGTGTGTTTGTGACAGTGCAGGAAGGGTTAGCACATGGCAGATGGTCCAGAAGAAGAATGCAGAAGCTTGTTGTGCCACAGGGCTTCTGGTGCCCTGGCATGCAGCCTGAGTGCCCCGAGTATTCCATTTTCCATGACATCTTCATTTGCAGTGGCTCTGCTCACAGCGTGCATCAGGGGTTTCTCCCAGGAAGCCACCTAGCAGAAGAGGGCTCTGCACAGCCCAGAGCACCCCGAGACCCATGGCAGATGGGCTGTGGGGACTGTTGATTGCTTGCTTCTGCGGGACTCTGCCTTGCCAGGGGGAGTTTTGGAGATGTGGAGAGGATGGAGGGTGGCAGCTTTTTGCCATCTATCCAGTTGGGGCGTCGGCAGCTCATTTCCCTGCTTCTTCAGTGGGATTGGATGCCCTCTTTACAGAATGGAGTAGCTGCTGGTACTTCAGTTTACAACCGTGTAGGCCTTTCGGTATAATATCCTGTCCGCCCTGGGTTCCCAGCTGTTGACACTCAGCCATCTTAGCATGTGAACATGTATCTGTAAAGTTACAGTGAGCTCTTCTTTTTCTTTTTTAAAAACACAGTCTCACATAGCCCAGACTGATCTCAAACTAATGTGTAGCTGAAGGCGGCTTTGACCTGATCCGGCAGCCTTCCGGAACTCCCAAGTGAGTACACCACCATGCCAAGTTTTATGCAGTGGCGGGGATCAAACCCCGTGCTTCATGCATGCCGTGCAAGCACTCGGCCAACTGAGCTCCATCCCCAGGCCTGTTTAATAGGTCCACGGACATTCCACTTGAATCTTTTATATTGAAGTGTTACTGCCCGGTGCATTCCTTCAGTTAACCGTTGATTGATTTAGTGGTGGGTGGTTTTTTGTTTTTCTGGTTTTTTGTTTGTTTGTTTTGTTTTGTTTTACCTTTACTGCATAGGAGAGACATTACCGACCGCTACAAAAGACATGCCGAGTGGTAGTGTGTGGCTCTGGACCCGCGGGCTGCTTTGAGGGAAGAGTCACACCGAATCAAGAAGCTGCTGTAAAGTACAGAAGAGGGAGAAGGTAGAAGACACCAGGGGAACATGGCACAGGGATGCATAGCCGGAGAAGAGAATGGCCTGATGGGGTGGTCAGCCCTGCTCAGCAGCTGGTGCTCCAGTTAGCGGGAGCAGCATGGACAGCAGCCTAAAGTGAAGGGTGTTAGGTACTTGGTATGATGTGATTGAGACACAGCATAGAACATGGGACTGAACAACAGGCAGATGGAAGGGGAAGAGAGAGAGAGAGCTCAAACAATGCATGGAGTCTCACTACTCCACCAGTGTTCTACCGCTCGGCTACTTGTCCAGCCGAGAAGATCTTTAAATAGACTCAGAGCCCCTGATTTCTGCAGCTTCATGATTTGTCTTTGTAGCCCACATCTTGTCCTGACTGGTCCAGGAGGTACTGCTGATGTGTAGCTGAGCCTCAGCGAGGCCCATGCATCTCGGTGAGATGCTGATTGGCTTAGCTCTGCCTTGGTGGGTGGGACCCCTTGTGGTCAGTTTTCCCACTTAGTGTCCTATGTGTTAGGTACATACTGGTCCTTCAGTGTGTGCCAGGATATGAAAAGGGAAGGAAGATAGGGCAGTCATGACATAGCTTTGGATAGCATTAGTCATATAAATAGGAAGATGAAAGTTCAGAGAAGTTGGTATTTCATACATATTTTTATAACATTTTTGTTAGGAATACGTGTTTCTGTTTTTTCCAATGGCAGTGAAGCTATTCAGATTTTCCATTCGTGGGTCAGTTTGGAGAATTTGTGTTTTATTTTACTAGGACATTGTTAGATTCCTACAGGTTTTCAATTTTTTTGTCACGTGGTTGCTCCAGGTATTCTTTTATGCTTATATTAACATAATAATGCTTCAAATATGTTCCTTTGTGTTTTCCTTCTATTTTGAAAACCTGTGTGGTCTTCTGTCTCTCTTGTTCTTCTGTGGGCTTGAGACGAAGCAGGTTTTGTTTTTGTTTTTAAGTGGCTCTGACTTGCTTATCTTGTCCACTTCTGTTCCATCCATCCTGGGCTCTCCCTAGTACATCTTACTGTCACCTAAAATGGCCAGAGTAATGAGCACTCAGCTCCTGTCTATGACTCTAGAAGTTAGTTCAGTGGTTTGGAATTAGGTAGTAGGGCGGGGGTCTCTTCACAGAAGGTCTATAAATTGATACTAAGAAGCTAAAAATTAGTTTTCTGGTATTACCTGTTGGGGATTCATGCAGCTCTGTACCAAACATTAAATGGGGTGGGGGGGCATACACATGCGTGTACACATGAGTATGTGCCCCCATGAGTGCTCTTGCAGAGGTCAGAGGAATACAACCGCTTATTTCCTTTAATGCCCTCCTTATTTTTTTGAGACCTCATTGAATCTGGACTTGCCATTTTGGCTGGCCTGGCTGGCCAATGAGTTCCTGGGATCCACTTGTTTCCATTTGCCAGTGCTGGACCTACAGACTCTGAAAGCCATGCCTGCTTTTGCATGGGTTCTCAGAATGTCAACTCGGGTCCTCATGCTTTCACAACAGACACTTACCAGTGAGGCATCTTCCTAGCCCCAACCATTATACTTCTTAAGTTTAAATTTCATGGACTGTAAAAAGCAGTCATCTAAAGAACGGATGGGTTCTGCAGAAGCCCCGCTCACTGAACCCAGTGCATTTCACTAGAAGGGGGAGATTGTTTGCTTTTTTGCCTCTGTTGTCAAGCTCTTGGTTTCCAGGGACTGGTTTCATAAAAGTCTAAATTGTGTGGGAAATAACCGCAATCTACAGCAGCCTACAATCCTTTTAACAGTGGTGATTCTGGGTGGATTGAGAAGAGGCAGCCATTCCTCTGTCTTCCTGACAACACAGGCCAGGATGTCCGGACATCTGCTTGTGTTTTCTCCCTCGCCTGTCACATCCTAGCGTCCCTTGTTTCCTCGGTTACATAATGACTTTGGGGTAACTAACAGGAGGCCATACCCAGACCAAAAGCTTATTTTAGTACTGAGGACAAAGCAAAGCAGCTGCTACCCTAGGAAAATATCTGCACTTCTCAAGGATGCCTGTCTATTCATCTTGGCCGCCAGGAGCTTTCCAGAAAGTTCTCACACTGTTTACCTAGTTGGGAGTTTAATCCTGTCAGTAGAACTATACTTTGATATTATGGGAAGGACAAGAGCTGTTTCTTTCTTGGGTCCATGAATAAAGTCACCCAGCCTGTCCTGAGCCAGGAAAGTATGTGGTGCTAGCAATATTTTTTTGTGTCGTTAAAGAGAAAATACAGGAGAAGACAGGACAGAGTAGATCTGGTCCCATTTCTGCCCTGTATGTTTCCATCTGTTATGGTGTTTGGTGCCTGGAGTAAATTCTGCATCCTGATGGTCTTGGTGTTCTGTGAGAGTTCCAGTCAGCCTGGCACAACAGGATAGACAGGCACACCTAAGCGTACGAACAACGCAACATGCACACAGGAGTGTGAGAACATTTGAGATGGGCAGAGGCAAGGGTGAGAGACGAAGGAAAGCAGCCGGTAGGCCCGTGTTGTCCTGCGCTGTTTCGGTCATAATTCACTGTTTTCTGTCTTTAAATTCAGGTGAAGGAAATGCTCGTGGACTGGAGTCTTAATGAGCGTTACTGAAAAGGACAGGAGTGGGGGGCAGTGTCCTCGCAACCGCTGGAATCACCTCTGCCATGGCTTTGGAGAAACTCTGTTTTGAGGATGTTGTTTGCCTTTTGTGAGAAAGAAACTTCAGGCAACCTGCTTTTCTGTCTGTCTGTGATAGCTCCGTGGGATGACCTCAGAGGTGGGTTCACACCGTCCTTGCTGACGGCTGCTTCTTGTCTCTGTGGACATGAGTGACCCAAGGCCAGCACAGGTAGAGAAGCACAAGCTTGGCAGAGCCGCCCCCAAATTCAAGGACTCGGCCAGAACCATGCAGTCTGATGATTATTTTGCTCGAAAGTTTAAAGCCATCAATGGCAGCGTGGGGCCCGTCGCTTTAAACACCTCCAGTCCAAGTGAGGGCAGTGGAGGTGGTGGTGGGCCAGCCAACGGTACCCCCGCAGTGCCCAAGATGGGAGTGAGGGCCAGAGTGTCCGAGTGGCCTCCAAAAAAGGACTGCTCCAAGGACCTTGCTTGCAAGACACGGTGGGAGAGCCGTTCTCAGTCCAGCTATGAGAGTGTTACCTCCATCATCCAGAATGGCCAGAATGACCAGGGTGACAGGCAGCAAGAGGAGCAGCTGGACCTGGACTTTGTGGAGGCAAAGTACACCATTGGAGACATCTTCGTCCATTCTCCCCAGAGAGGACTCCACCCCATACGACAAAGGAGCAACAGCGACGTTACCATTAGCGACATCGACACTGAGGATGTCCTGGACCAACATGCAGTCAACCCCAACACTGGAGCAGCCCTGCACAGGGAATATGGGAGTACTTCGTCTATTGACCGGCAGGGTCTGTCTGGGGAGAATGTTTTCGCCATGCTCCGAGGGTACCGCGTGGAGAATTATGATCATAAGGTTACCAGCTCCTTTGGGTTTCCGGATTTCTTTCCCTGTAACACCGCCATCTCCCCCAGCCTCCACGCTGCAGCCCAGATCTCTAGAGGAGAGTTTGTCCGCATCTCGGGGTTGGACTACGTGGATGGTGGGCTCTTGATGGGAAGGGACAGAGACAAGCCCTTCAAGCGCAGGTTAAAATCAGAGTCAGTGGAAACATCACTCTTCCGAAAACTTCGGACGGTAAAGAGTGAACATGAGACCTTCAAGTTCACCTCTGACCTAGAAGAGGGCCGCCTGGACCGGGGCATCCGCCCTTGGAGCTGCCAGAGGTGCTTTGCCCACTACGATGTGCAGAGTATCCTCTTCAACATCAACGAAGCCATGGCCACAAGAGCCAGCGTGGGGAAGAGAAAGAACATCACCACAGGGGCCTCGGCTGCATCTCAGACCCCAGTTACTGCAGGCCCAGCTGGAGGCTGTGAGTCACCACTGGGCAGCAAGGAGGACCTCAACTCCAAAGAGAACCCAGATGCTGACGAGGGTGACGGGAAGAGCAATGACCTGGTCCTCAGCTGCCCTTATTTCCGGAATGAGACTGGCGGGGAGGGCGACAGGCGCATCGCGCTCTCCCGGGCCAACTCGGCCTCCTACAGCTCTGGGGAGAGCTGCTCTTTTGAATCATCCCTCAGCTCGCACTGTACCAACGCAGGCGTCTCTGTCTTGGAGGTGCCTCGGGAGAACCAGCCCATCCACAGGGAGAAGGTCAAGCGCTACATCATAGAGCATGTGGACCTTGGGGCCTACTACTACCGCAAGTTCTTCTACGGCAAAGGTAGGCACCTGGCTACCTTTGAGGGCTCTGGGACTCTTACCTCACATTGCTGTGTTACTTAAATTCCTTTCAGGGGACACATAAACAACATTTGCTCTCTACGCCCCCCACCATGTCCCAAGGACAAACCAAGGTGCAGTTCTCCCCACATTCACCCTGGGGAACCAATGGCTCTATTAGGCTTACAGAGTGTAGGTGAGGGGTTGTGAGCAGGTGTATGGGGGGCCTTCCAGCAGCCATGTGGAAAGATCTGTGCCCAGCATGGATGATTCCCGATGACTGCAGAGATGGAATCCCTCTTCCCTAGCTCTGTCCTGCCCGTGTGCTCTAGCCCCTCTCTGAGACCAGGTGCAGTTAGGGCAGAGTTAACATGCATCCGATTGGGAAGAGCGGCTGCATAATCAGATAAGGGTCCCATCGCCCTCCCTGCCAGCCCTTTTACAAGACATCAGCAGTCAAAAGGCCCAGCTGTGATGATCTTTTGCAGGCAGGCATCACTGATCTGATGAAGATGGCAGCAGTTAGGCTCAGAGGATAGCCCTGTAAATCACACTACGGAGAAACTACCCAACACCTGAGGGAACAGCTTAAGAGGAGAAAGGATTTCTTTTGAGTCCTCCTGCTGTCAGGGTGGACATGGGGGGCCTGCACAGAGAATTTCCTCACTGCACAGCAGGCAGGAAGGCGGGGGGGAACGGGGGGAGGACCAGGCACCATTTGCAGTGACCTACACTTCCAGGTCATTTGGCCTCCTGAAGCTTCTGGGGACCGCCAAAGCAGCACCACCAGCTGCGGTTGCTTTGCTTAACACATCATCTGTGGAAGACATATTGGGATCATATCAGGACTGTGTCTTTAGGGCCTGCCATGAGCTTTCCTGAGTTAGAGCATCTTCCTCAGGGTTCCAGGGCCATGCATGGCCCACTGGGCTTGGGTTGTCCTTGGTCAGGAACTGTCCACTGCAGCCTGTTAGGAGCCCCAACATCTGTTTGTGCTGATTCATAATCCCAGCAGGGGCATGCTTCTTCCTCCTCTGATAGCAGGCTTCATTTAGATTTTGCCCACCTTGCTGAACGTCCTGTGGTTATGTCTGCCTGTGTTGTTCCTCTACAGAGCTCCTGGCTCTGCGGGGACTGGATAATTCTGTGCGGTTTTCCCGCCGTTCTTTGTTCTTGTCTTGTTGATTCATAGATTGGATGTATCAACGCCCTACTGAAAGAATTTATGGGTTAATCAGATGTGCCTGGTTCTGAAAATGGGATTACCTGGGCAGAGATAAGAAGTTCCTTCTGGTGGTATTGCAAAAGTCTTTAATATAGCATAAAAAAATTATTTTCCCTTTGGTTTGTCTGAAGTGTCTTATCCATGGGTCTTAGTTACATGTGCACCCTGTCCCCATTCTCTACTCTTTCTTCTTTGAGTTCTGTGCTTGTCGCAGTAAAGCCCTGGAACCTCTGAACTATGTTTCAGTCTGTTAGCTAACTGTCATCCTCACTGCCCTGCCCATCCCTGGGGACCCAGTTATTACACATGTAGATAACTGGTCTCCAGGAAGAAGTCAGTTGCTTTTGGCTTTCAAAAAGAGACCATGGAGGAGCAGCCTTCCTCACCACGACTGAATTAATCTAGATTTGTTACACTTTATAGTCCATAAATAGCTCAGCATCTGGGCAGCTGAGTGCTGGAGAATTTAGGACATCAGGATTCTATGGTCCGGTCGTGCAAACGCTTACAGCTTCCCACTCAAACTGTGTCTCACATCCAAAGTATGTGTGAGAGGAGCCATTGCCACCATTGGACTTAGTAGAGGTCTCAGGGTGTAGTGATAGGGGAGCGGGCCTGCTTTTCTTCCCGCCTGGCTCCCGCACG